>VDFB02136356.1:0-52986 GCA_007258455.2 Sequoia sempervirens
GGTTTCTTCGTCCTTCCGATTCAGATGGTAGCGTAAAATAGTTCAAAGTAGTATAATTTTCATTCCATGCAAAGTAGATGTTAGCTGTGAAATGTGGTGTTTGATCTAAGCAACTTCGTCTATCCATACCACTAGTGTATTTGCTGATGGTGAATGTGCCTTGTGTGGTCAACTGGAAATGTTTGGGCCTAACTTCAATCACAGTTTGAATGGTGGTATGCGTCGTTGTGATGGTATCTTCATGTCAAATGGTGGTTTGAACATCTTTAGTCATCTCCCCTGAAGATTGCACTGACTCCGTGGAAGCTGTCCGAGGTGAGGCAAAGCGAAGTTTGGTTGAAGTTTGCTGAAGTTGAGCTCCATATCCCACACTTAGAATAGATTTAGACTCTCTAAACCTTACACCATTTCAATTCAGTACTTTCTGGTTAAAATAGGAAACCCGTGCTTCATTGATAAATCTGTCGAATTATGGAAACCCCTTCCCCTGCTGTTGAATGATTCCGTAAGTCCCCTTGAAATACCAACAAATCACATCTAGCCAACTGAGCCTATTCGCACTGAAAGAACCTTGAAGTTGAACGCATGAACTTTCTTGCAATCTTAGCATGCGGAATACTTTCATCAAGAGAGAGTAGGGTAGCCGTTGGCGACTTTATTCTGCATTGGTGTGGTCACGAAAAACACATCAACATGTCCTAGTATATTGAGTCCGTGGGTTATTCGTGAACATCATTATATTTCAATATAGTATATGGAGCAATGGTAGTAAGGTATATTTTCTGAAAGATTAAATGTATTAATATTTGTGGCTGGGAGTTTAAAAAAGGAGTTTCTAGAATATACAATCGATAGCGATATTGTTCTAAGGGCTGCAATACATATACACTGCTGGCTGCAGTATGGAGGAATCGTGCCTATTTTAATGAGGCCCAATAAAGTTGAAACTGACTTATTTACATGGTGCCATTGGTAAATAGCGATTCCTTAAGCAAACTCCATAGAGGTTGGTGTAGAAACTGTAGAACAGGTCAAACAAGGAGATACAAACTTTCCCAAGCCACACCATCTTCATTGTAGGCGCCATCCTTAGTTGCCACACTTTATCTCATTCACCACTTCAAATATTGGCTTCGGCCTATTATATTATGAATCGGGCTTGTTTCAATGCCTATCATTTGAATTTCGTATTAAGTCGCAATTCCAAGCAAAGGCATAAGAAGTTAAGTCATCGCAGTGGGTGGACATAGTTATAATGGCAATTTAATTACATGAAGTAGTCAATACAAGTCTGGTGACATCAATGATGAAGACAACTACAAATGGTGCTCAGGTTAGCGTTACATGATAGCTATGCATACTATATGTTTACATAATATATGTGCATACTGTAAGTTTACATAATAGTTGTGCATACTATATGTTCTTTTTCAAATATATGATAACTGTAACTGCAATGTTAAGAATGTTATATGTGTGACCAGTAAGTACTGGAATGACAATTTAAAATTTTGGCAACTTTTCTCTGTAATGATTATTTGAGGATATTATTGAGATTTTAAGAATAAGGTGAAAATATGTTCACTGTGGTCTGCAACTTCTTTAACAAAATGCCTGCATTGTCAAAGACTAAACATATAAAAAATCGTAAAAAATTTATCCATCAGCGGTAAGACTCTTACAGATTGCAAAAAAAATTATATGGATTTGAGCTAACGCCATGTGGAGGTTACTACATTTGCTTGCAATTTATTGAATAGAATATGATTTTTTGCTGGTAAAACCAATTTCGAACAAAATTTGAATAAGCAATTTAAACTGCCACAACCAGAAGACTAGGTTGCAATTAATTGTGGGTCATTCCCAAGTTCTGCTACTATGTTTTAGATTGATGAAAAACTTGGATTTCCCTTCAATTTGCATTTTTCTGATCAATTGTTTAATTGCTACATGAAAGACTATTTTAAGTGCAAAGTTATAGCCATAAATTGACATCCGCTAGTGCTAACAAATATGAAGAGTACCTTCCTCATTTCAAACTATACATTCTATACCAGCTTGGACAAGATTTTTTTAGTATGCACCATTGAAATAAAAAATTTAGTATTCCTTTTCTGATGAAATCCATTTTTGACCTAGTTGAACAGTTAACCAGTGATGTTTGTATTGGAAAGTTGTATGCCAATCCTGAGCCATTTTCCAGTCCTCCATGTTTATCAAGTCAAACATTCCTTGTTTGTGAGAATTCTTAATAAAAGAAACACATCTGATATGTTCCTTTATCTGTATCTGATATTGATTGAAATCTTGTAACATATTATTGAATCCCCAATTCTTACATTCACAAATACCATATTATGTAATAT
Source organism: Sequoia sempervirens (assembly GCA_007258455.2). Lineage (NCBI taxonomy): Eukaryota > Viridiplantae > Streptophyta > Pinopsida > Cupressales > Cupressaceae > Sequoia > Sequoia sempervirens. The sequence continues at coordinate 2,367 of VDFB02136356.1, forward strand.
AAAAACATGAGCAAGCTATGAACTTTTTCAGAATTGGCATCTATCTGCAAAGCCGGCCAGGTGATCTTTGTTTTGACAAGGATGTTTGGTGATGAAGCTGATTGCCCAAACAATGATGTCCTCTTTTGCCTAATAGTTTGGGAAAACTGCTATTAGAGGAAAAGGTATTTGATATATCACCATAACAAACAAAAAGAATGTGCACATAAGAAGGAAGGGATTAGATAATGATGAGAAACAAACATGTTGACCATTAAAATTGAACAAAATCCTCTGGATTGGCTTTTTGCTTTCTCTGAGATCAAATTGTGTCAGTATCAAGTCAATCAGATTGTTAATTCCACTTTTCACCATAGCATCCATCACTCTGCACTTTCCAACTAGTTGTAAATTTGCAAGCTCAACATTATTTGTGAAATACTGATTCAAATGTTGATCCCCAAGTGTATAAAGATTAGGTCCATGATGGAATTCCAGCAGACCTTTGTCACAAAGAATTGCCTCTGGCACCTAACATTCCTGCCAATTTTTTACCGAGTTGTAAAGCTGCATCCACCCTCAGTGTTCATTGGTTACCATGTTTTTAGATGTGTTTTTATGTCTATCAACATTTGATGCACATATTTCAACATTCAGGAGGCACATATACACATGCATAATGTGACCAACATAAATTTCAAACAAGCTAGTAATTTCCCCTTGAAATAATTTTCAAGAGATATTGTTTGTTTTTTTGCTTCTTTAACACCAATATCCTCTTCAAATTTTCCTTGAGATTCTGCTATAAAAACTTGCAGTTGATCTGATCCCATTCTTCTATACAAGTGACTCTGGCTAACTTAGTATGGTTCTAACAGTCCTGGCAACAAAACTTGTTAACCAATAAAATATGTTGTATTTTAAATATAGAATGAGTCCAGAATTGCCCTTAACATTGCAAGTTATGGTGGAAGTAACAAAGGATCCCAATGATTTAGAGCATTTTGACAAGTTGCAAGGCAACCCATCCACCAAGCAACCAACGTAATAGACATAAGTCATCCACAAAAGGATTTATTTGCAGTCAGTAATGAAGAAGAAAGAAAATACATTTACACTTTATATGTCCACTCAGAATAAAATATGAGGTTATTCACAGATAGTAATGAATAAAAAAGAAAATACACTTACACTTATATCTTTGTCCAAATAAAATATGAACACAGACTATAAGCAAGTATAAGTGGATCCACAGATTTATTTGCAGTTAGTAATGAAGAAAGAAAATACACTTACACTTTGTATCTCCAGTCCGAATAAAATATGAATGTAGACTATGAGCAAGCATAAGTGGATCCACAGATTTGCTTGCTGCAGCGAGTGCCTGCATTGTTAACATTTTCTTGAGTTTTTACTTCTCATCAAAGAGCAAAATGCTAAAGTTCTTAATTATCTATTATTCTACACTTAAAATTTCATTCTCCTAAATAAAGCAAAGAAGAAAATTGCTTTCCAATGTATGCTGCCACTACATAATACAATAAATGAATCTTTTTTATTTACAGTAACCTTTGATTGAATAAGTTATTATTCCTTATGCAAATGAAAGAAAAAGCAGTCCCAATGCCTCTAAAAATTATGTTACCAAGTGCACTTTAGCAAGAATAAGAACATAGCTTATAACAAGAGTAAGAAAACAAAAACAATGGAAGAAAATTGCTTTCCACACCTCAAATGCTATTCCTCTAAATAAGGAAGGAAGAGAATTGATTTCTAATGCGTGCTGCCACTACGTAATACAATTAAATGAGTCTCATTTATTTACAGTATGCTTTAATTCAATAAGATATTATTCCTTACACAAATGAAAGAAAAAGCAGTCCCTATGCCTCTAAAATTATGTTATCAAGTGCACTTTAGCAAAAGGAACAATATAGCTTAGAACATAATACATAGGATTGGGGGACCAAGGGCCTAAATTTGGGGACAGTGGGGGGATGGCAGCAGCAAATCAGTGCAAATACATATAGTACTTGAAAAATTAGTTCTAAAAGAATGCATAAGTAATATGTATTAGAAGTTAGAACTTAGAATTACAAATGAAACTTTGGCACACTGAGTGAACTAAAACTACTAAATAGTAAGTACATTACAATTATTGCATTGAGCATATGAAGTGAACATTAACAATGAAAATGTTGAATTTATATTATATTCAAAATAAAATAATGATGATTACAATGTTCAAAATGACAAAATGGCTTGCAATGATGCCTCTAATCATCCCCAAACTCCTCATCACTAGAACTACTGGACTTCACATGGTTAAGCTCCTCCAAACCAATACCAACCAACCCTATCTCTATAGCATCATCATCAACCTGTACTGACTCCTTTGGCACCACATCCCATTGAGATGCTACTCTCCTTGTAAGTAAGTGTGTTACAATCAATGAGACACAAAGCACTATGTACAACCACAAGCTTCTCCACCCTCCTAGAGGCAAACAAATTCCTCTTAATGGAATGGATGAAGCTATAAGTAGACCAATTCCTCTCAACAATAGAAGAACTAGAAACCTAGGATAGCAAACAAATGGCTAGAGAGGTAGTCAAAGAAGGAAACCCATGCATAGTCCACCACAAAATTGGGTCCTCCTGTGCAATAGTCTCCCTATCTATCTTGGCCTCATCAGAATATCCCCTAGGAGGCATATTTTGTCAACTCAATACAAATGATGTTGGCATTTGTAGAATCACATACCTTTTGAGAAGCCTTCACAAATCCTATTGTAATGTCCCCGATATCCAGATAGTCGCCACTGAATTAATTTGATTAACTAAATATTAAATTGTCCTAAATTAATAATTGTGGACATTTATATTTAATTAATTAATAAAACGTTATAATAAATTTATTAAATAATATGCCCAAATATTAAATAAAGTTATTTTATAATGGTAGATATTTAATATTAAAATATGAAAAGGTGGTCGACTATAAAAGGTGGCAAAAATGAATTCATGGATTATCATTTGAATTATTATCTTTTGGAGAAATTAGTAATTTGGAGAGCTTGGCTTTTTGGAGCTTGGGGACGAAAAACCTCGAGTTTGAAGGATTGGATGAAAACCCAAATCCTTCTACAAGCAAATTCAGATCAAGATTTGCATTTGAGCTTCAATGAATGGTTGATCCAAACGAAGAAATTTGTGAAGTCTCCTTCGGAGGAAAATTTCAGAGTATTAAGTTTGATGTTGCAAGGGAAATTCTAAGTTTAGAATTAAATATAATTTCAGAATTATTGTGACATATGCTGAAGACAGAAATTTGGGGGTATTGAGATGATTGGGATGAAAACAAGCAGTAGAGATTACAGGTACTAATATTTTAAGGATCGATAATCCAAACTTCCTATCGTAGCCTTCATACTACTATCACAGCTTGTTGTTGGAGCCATATTTCTAATGGTAGGTGCCGTACCATATTGAAACTTGCAAAGGGATCGTTGTACAAAGTGCTAGTTGTGTTGGATGTGATGTGGATGCCTTGGGAGGTTGAATATTGGTCAATCTTTAGCTATGTTAGTTTTTTAAAAGGGGATTATTGCTTATATTTACCATCGATTCATCTGAGAAGGGTTGTAGAAGAATACGTGGGGCCCCAAATAATTATATCACTGCCTAGCCTCAATTCTTGGCCGTTGTATATCAATAGGAGACTATAATATTGGGTGTGAGGGGACTGTGTGGCATATGGTCAAGATAGTCTCCATCAGATTTCTAGACCAATGTAGATGTTTGAACCAGTCGTGACTCTTTGAGGTGAGTTGCTACTTTTGTGAAGATTGCTACGATTTGCATTAAGGCACCTACCTCTTCGTTAATGCCCAAAGCTAAATGGAGATGTAGATTTGTTTGAGTACTTTCCAAGTCAGAATCTCATATCAGAAATTTATAAATATTTATTTACAACTGGCTATGTATCTTCAGAGTTTTTAAGTGTTATTCAAACTTGCAATGAAATGAAAACTACTGTTGTTGAGTAATATCTTCCAACTGTAACTAAGATTATTTAAATTACCCATGATATGCAATGCTAAGACAAATTATTTAAATGATTCCATTTCAAACTGTATATGAGTATTGTAAATTTTAATGATCAGATTGTATGCACAGAAAATTAATTCAAATCAGACACAATAACACAGCAGATACCCTGGGAAAACCCTCCTCTTGAGGGAGAAAAACCCAGCACCAATATATCTCTTATATATATAAATCTTGAAGAGAACACTTGTACAATTTAGGCCAATGAGAGAGGCCAGAATAAGTATCAATGAATGATAGAATCACAGATTCTATTATATCAATCTGCTATCTCAGAACTGAGTACTTCAACAATGATCCCACTTTACATATGATAACTTCACACTGCTCCTTCTAATGGATTCGCACTTGATATAAGACAATGATCGAACTGAACTGAATGAATGAATGGATCGAACTTAATGAATATATATACATGAGAGGGAGAGAGAGACGCATCCTTTCATTTAATCCCAAGGTCGGCCTCCAAGAAGAATCGCGTCCAAAGGAAGTGGGTCGGCTTCATAAGAACTCATGCCTTTTTCTTTAAAAACAAAAACGTGCCTCTTCATAATGTAGGCTTAACATATAATTAGCACCTTATAAATATTCACGCCTCTCCAAGATAAACATCTCATATAAATTAAATAGCATTAAGCTATTATTTAATTTTATTTCAAATGATGATGTCACTGGAATAATACTCCTGACGCTACATCATGAACATCAACAAGTATAAATAGTATACCTGCAAACCATTTGACGAAATCCCTGAGCAGCTCAATTAGTAAAAATCAAATTTTTTTGCATACAAAATTGGTGGGGGATTTTACAGTGGTATCAGAGATAAATTTCTTGCCAGCCTGTTGGTGTATGAACTTCAGTTGTACATTCTCAATTGTTGCATGTCAGTTTTTAGTAAAAATTATGGATGACAAAATGAACTCTTTGTTGGAATCAATGAGACAAACTAAGGCCAAAATTGCAAAGAGGATGAAACTCATAGAGTCACGTAGAAAAAATGATGTTGGAAACAGACTTTATATAGCAGGTGGATTTGGAGTTCCTTCAATAGTCAAAGGAGTTTTTGAATGATATGTTGGAGCTAGTGCAAGATAGTTTATCTATGATAGATCAATTTGATTTTAAGAAATTGCATTGGGAAATGGAGCCATCAATGACCTCCTTGATTAAACCAAAGTTTATGAGACATCCTGACAAAGAGATAAGACCTGTTGTTACTCATTGCCTTAGTGAAATTATAAGGATCACAACTCCTGAAGTGCCCTACAATGATGAAAAATTGAGGGAGAAACTACAATTGATTATTGGAAGCTTCCATGGGATGGATGATACCAGAAACCCTTTGTAATGTCCCCTTCCAGTTGACATCTCTCAGAGCTTATGATTAGCCTATTATGCGACCCTCATAGGCTGATAGGATGGATAGAGGGTCTTGTTGGAGCTTGGCTTGGCTTCAGTTGTCAGAATCTACCAGTTTGGCTTTCGTTTGGAGTCGTTCGGACATCATTTGCTTGACTTGCTATTTTTAGTAAGTTAAGTCACTCCAATGAGCACCACACTGTTTAGGTATAGTGAAATTAGTGTGCAATTCAATCACTTATTCTCTAGCTTGAACGGTTCGTTAATGGGATGATATTTTGAAGAAGATATTAATATTTTTAATTGTCAAATTAAAATATTAATTATTTGAGCTTATATTATAAAGGTTATAATATTATTTAATATTATAACTTAAGTGAACACTAACAAAGTCGACCAACATTGAAGAGGGCCGCGCAATTATAATTTATAATTAAAAGTGCGTTCGAGACTATTGAAAAATTAAAAGAAAAGTTCGAACTTTATTTAAATGATGCCTTTTTGAGAAAAGTCGACTTTTTGAAGGATATAAGGGTTTCATTGGAAAAGGAGCTCATTATGTTATGAAATCGATTTTTGATCAAGTATTCTTCCAGAGAACGAAGCCAAGGGTTTCAGTTGTCTTCAGGCATTGGAGAACGAGCCATCTTCAGTGTTGCAGTTCAGAGGTTGTGAAATATCAGCTGATTTATTGCTATTCAGAGAGGTAGCTTCATTCAGAGGTTATCACAGAATTATTCAGAGATTGCATCATTCAAGGTTTTTAGTTTGGAATTCATCCGGAAGGGTTCTTCATTCTTAGGCGCCTACTTTCCTGAGATCTGGACTCATTTCTCAAGAGCTGTGCAAATCTATTGCTGCTGCTTCAGATCCGTACTTTGCTGCTGCAGGGCCGTACCAACAAGTACTAGGCCGTACTTCTTCATCTTGGGCAAAGCGCTTTCCTTCTTTGCATTTTGGCTTCATCAGCAAGGGCGCATATCCTTCTAGTATCATCTGCAAACTTTAAACGGAGGGAGAAAGTGAATTTATTATGATAGCCATACCATTTCATGGTCATCTCAGGCGGCTGCAAATTCCAGGTTTTTTATCAATAATGTTCTTGCTTTTTAGATTGCATGTTATCAGATCTCAGATGTAATAAGTATAGAAGATCAATAAATACTCTGGCATCTATAAATCCAGTAGATTCTATCATTTACGGTATTGCATTATTTTATTTCATTTTTATAAGCAATTTCTTTCAAAATCGCACTTCATTGGTTTATGTGCAAAAACACAAAAAAACTCAAAAACGTTCAAAAACAAGCAAAACAGACAGTTTCATAAAACAGTGAGAACAGGGGTTTCTACAGTGGTATCAGAGCTAAATCCTGCCATCCTGAGGGTTTAGCATTCTTATGCAGCCACAAGAGGTTGGGCCTCACATATATTATACTCGCGGGAGAGCCTTGGGTTGGCAATAGGGTTTTGAATAGGCAGGAATTTGCCATGGTGACGAGCGAAGATTCCATAAAACCCTAGAATAGCTGATGATCTGAGAGGTCTTACACATACTCTGAGATCTTGAGACGGAGCCAATAGCGGGGTAAATTGTATTGCAGCAGTTGACCATGGCAATCCATGGGATTGGTACAGGGAGGCTTGTCACCTCATGGAAATGAGAGCAGGGAGTGATCACGAGGGTTCCGCAGGAGCAACATAATGTCATTTTGCTTACTACAATTTTTGGTGGGTTGAGTGGCCTATCCAGGGGTGGCTGTTGTTAGGAGAGTTGAGGAACAGCTGGCGGTTTGGGTAAGGTTCTCGCCAGAAAGTGGGGTTTTGCTTGTCAGTTTTAGGCACATTTGGATTACGGATTCTTTAAAGGTTTTGAGGCTTTGCCAAAGATGACTGTCTGGCTGCATCCAGAACCAAACTTTCAGGACTTACCTGTTTTTGCGTAGGTTGTAATGCATCTAGAGTTTAGGATTTTAGTTGGAACTGCTTTCACGGGTTTTGAAGCTTAGCAATAATTATCGCTCATTGCGATGCAGGCAACTTCTTGAATTTACTATTTTTAGTAAATTCTATTTTTAGCAGTGGTCCAGTCAACATCAGCTCAATCAACTTTCCTCTTTTGGCAGTTCATTGGGTAATTCTCATTTTTGGCTTAAAGGGTTCATTTTGGAGAAATAAGTTATTTTAAGTCAAAATGTTTTATTTTAAAAGTACCCCTTGGCCTAGTAATATAACTTAAAAGTTGTTTTTAAAGAAGGGGACTTTGAGGGGTATTTTCTCATAAAGGAAATATTTTTATATTTCTAAAAGTTTATATTTGCTCAAGGGAAAATGGACGCCTACTTGAAGGAGTTTATATTTTATTTAAAAAAAGGGATTTTTATCTCTCATGAAAGTGCGCCATTGTAAATATCTAATTTAGCCCCTCACGGCACTTTCATTTGGATTTAGCCTATTTACGGGAAGCTCGTAGGCTGGCGAGAAGCTCGAAATTAGGGTTTCCAAACTTCTTGGAGGACGTTTTCGTCTTTTTGTGGAGCTTGCACTTGGAAATGTTGAACTTGGATTGCAGATTCCTTCTGGGTTTTCTGAGAGCTTCGCGTTGGTGGTTTCGGTTTGGCATTCTGAGCACTTTCGAGAATTTACTATTTTTAGTAAATTCTATTTCTGGCAGTGGTCCTGTTGACTTCGGCTTGGTTGGCTCTCATCTTCAGTATGTTCAGTTGGTTTGTTCAATCTTGACCTTGGGAAGCATTTTTGGTGAGATATCCAGTTGATTTTAAAATGTTATACTTTAATGTTATATTTTATTATTGAGACCCCTTGGCCTAGTAAAGCAACTTTAAGTTGTTCATAAAAGGGGGTTTTTGAGGGGTGGCACCTCATGGAGTTATTTTATTATATTTTAAGGACCAAAAATCAATGTTTGAAAAGGGACGCCCATCTTGAGGAGAAGATTAATTCAAACTAAAAGTTAAATTGCCTTGAGAAAAGGGACGCCATCTTTGGAGGGAAAAGGAGTTACTTCAAATTTGAAAATTAGGGTTTCTAGATGCTTCTGGAGAGTTTTCACAAAGTTATAAAAGGAGAGCTTGGGTCTTCATTTGGGCATCTGATATCTTGAGTATTGTTATGCTGCCGAAATGGTTGCTGGATTGCTTCGAGGAATGAATGCCTCCTCGCTTGGGCTCGACTTCGTGCTTGAGAGATAGCACCTAGTAGAGAGGTTTGCTTGTTTGAGTGAATTTGTAGTGAGGTTTTGCATTGTTTTGATGATCTTGCATTTTGTAGCTGAGTACTTGCATTTCTATCATATTCTGGATGTTGTTGAATATCATAGCTGATTCGAAGTTTCATTCATATATCAAAAATAAAAAAATATATTGTTCTGGGTGTTGGTCTTATCATCTTCTCTACTTGGGGCGACCATACTTGCAAATTTGTGGAATTTTTAATGAAGTTTCTGATTTTATAAAGCAAATTCGTCATTCCTTGAAAGCCCTACTTTCTGGAGTGCTTTGGGATCCGTGCCATTAATTAATAGCCACTTTTAGCTGCCCTTTTTCATTACTAAACTAGGCGCCATCACTTTAAGAGTGTTTTGCATCAGTTTTCATGTAATTTGAGTGAGAAATGAGTGAGTTGTGAGCTTTTCATTGAGTTTATGCATTGCTGGTTCTGTAATTCATGTTGCTGGTCTGTCAGATCAGACTTGAGAAAATTTCATATTAGCAAGGGACGGGTGTTAGGAATTCATTATTGACCTAGTGGATGACATCTTTACTATTGCAGCAACTTGTAGAGCTTAAATCCTTGATCTTGCAGGCATTCTACTTCTTATTGTAAGCTGAACAGTAGTACTGTCAGCATTTCTCTCAGTTTTGCTTATCATGTTTGTAGTTGCCCACTGAATAAGTGGAAGAGGCTGGCTTGCCGCCTATTTACTCTAATTTGCATTGTAATATCGTACATCTCCGCCCTATGGTAGCTCCATTCCCACTCCGGATTTGAAAGCACATTCTGGGTGTTGAGTTTATTCGAAGTTGCATTTGTATTTCTTTAAATCTCCACCAAATGGTTGCATCATTCCATTTTGGTTTGGGTAGCACATACTTGGTGTTGAGTTACTTTCAGTTGCAGTTCTAATTTATTGTACTAACAATCCTCTTGCCATATGACAACCTCTCTCTTGTTGAGATTGAGTGTGCATTCTTGGCAAAAGAGTTATATTATAACTGCTGGTTTGATTTATCTAACCCTAAGGTTACTTATACGTATTGTTGTTGTAATTGCATTTAAAATGGAAAAAATTTGGATTCGGTTCTTTTCGGTGAGTATGAATACGCATCCACCTTCATCACAATGAAATCAACCTTCTAGGTAATGAGAGAAACTGAGAGGTACCCAGCAGGGTATACAAAGAGGGATACCGTTCGGACATAGTTGTATCGGGCTCGAGGAAGGTCAGGGGCCGGCTTGAGGAGGTTTGAGGCAGTGGGAGCCTTCTCGGGGAGACAAAAATGGGATAGTGAGGGGACTTAGAATTGGTAATGAGGAGGATTTTTGGCAGGAGGTGTGATGGGAAAATTATGAACAATTATTGAAGGAAATCTATAAGGTCAAGGCTGGACAAAGAGATGGATATGCTTTGTTGGTCTGAGCTCTCTCATGTTGGGGAGATTAGGTCGGTCTCCTGCCAGTGATCAGGGCATCTTGGTGAACCACAGTCACTTCCAACCCAGCATAATGGACATGTTGTCAGCATTGACAAGCGGCCACCCATCTACGCTAGACCATTTCAAACCGTTCTTGGCACCCGATGGAAACCCACAACCCGAACTGGGAAAATGCTTCCTTTTAGGCAGTGAGGAGATGAAGCCATCTGAGGTATGAAACTCTCCACAGTGAAGTCAAGCTAGACATATCCTTCCAATGATTTCATGGGGCTTAGGAGGGAAAGAATAAAGGAAAGGGAGAATTGCTTGAACAAAGGAGAACATCGATTACAAAGGGACTTAGGATGGCCATCAACAAAGTTATGTTACCATATTTTGATGGTACAAGCAAGGTGCACATGTCACCTCATATTGATCGTGAGCTCGAAGGAGAAACCGTGACAGTTGAAGAGTGTGTGGAAGAGCCCCATAAATAGCTACGCCAGCTTGCATGAGATAACAAAGTGATGTAAATCGATTCGATTGAAAGAATATAGCAACAGACTTGAATCTAATTTTGGATTCATCCCATGAAAAGGTTTTGAGACTAAGAATATGAGGGATGTTAGTAGGATTTGGTGTTGTACCACCTCTTGTTGAAGATTTGGTGATGGATAATTTCTCTCTTGTTGCTGTCCCAACTCCTCAAGAGTTTTCACAAGATGAATTTATTACAAGTGATCAAGAAGACCTTTATGGCATGCATATGACTGTTCATGAAGAGATCAGAAACATACCTATAGATGATAGGTTCATTGAAGATAAGGATGATAAAAAAATTCAAACAGCTAGCTCTAAAGATTCCTTACTTCATTTCAGTGACAGTGTTAAGGGTGGTTTTGGGTTTGAACTTCAAACCCAACCATTGGAGGGAGGTATTTATGAAGATATCAGCCTTAGTGATTTGGGAGTTGACCTATTCCAAGAATCAACAATCCAAATGTTGCACAAAGAACACTTCTTTTGTGATCAAAACAATCAACCTCTCACCATTTGGGATCCAGGTGTGAGGGCACTTAGTGATGACAAACCGGTATGGGATGAATTTCCCTTTGATCGAGATGAAGAAATGGAACTTGTAAGGGTTCTCTATCAGCAGACAATGGTGTTAATATGATTAAGTTTGGGGCTGCTTTCAAGTTTGATCAGAGTAACATGGAAGAGGAAACAGAGTTTGAGGGCCATATGGCTCTTGAAGATGAAAGGGTTGGAGGAATTACCAAACATAAATCTGATTTATCAAGGCATGAAGCTGATTGCAATCAACGAGTTGAAGGCTTAGTGGAGTATGATGTTTCCCAAGACATTGAGCACTCCCCACTAGTTGGTGGTGAAGTACAAGAATGTTGGAGCAACAATGAGGGCAGCAAAAGCGTGAAACGAAGTTCTATTTTTTAGTTACAGCCTATCGGCAATTCACCATCTTCACATTCTTATGAGTGTGAAGGCCAACTTGAGGTGTCCGTTGAAGATGAAGTGCGAGCTCTATCTAGATTTGATCGCACACATAGTCTGATTGAAGGGCTTATTTGGGATTCTCAGCTTGAAGAGAAACAAAGAGGAGTGAAATATGAGGTTGCTCTTCCCAAGTTGCAACTTATCAGAGACTCATTGGAGACCTTGAAGTCTGAGTACATAGGCTTGATTGAAGATGGGATATGCCATTGAACTTGCAAAGAAGACCTTCAATGCTTTCCAAGGAAAAGAGAGAAAGGTTGAAGAGCTTACTTATGAGCTTGAATCAACAAAGGCTATGTTAGAAGAAACTCAAGTAGCATTAATGGAGGTAGAAGATCAGCTTGTTGATCTCAAACTTTCTAAGGAACAAGAGAATGCACAAAGAGCTGAAGAAATCAAACAAGTAATTGAGGAGCTTGATAGTCTTCAAGAGGAGTTTGAGCTTGAAAGTGTCTCAGGAAAATCAGAAGTTGCATGTGCTGATTTGGAGCAGCAAGATGAAAAGGATGACTTTCACGTTTATGACAATCCTCTCTTTGAAGTGGGTGTTGAGAAAACTTATGATAATCCTCTTTTTGCGATGGAAGATGAAACATCAATTGACAATAGCACGAAATGGGATCCTGATGAAGTTTTCCAACACAATATGGAATGTGATTTTCAACTTATTGAAGATTTGCAAGCCGAACATGAGGGAGATTCGCTCCTTGTAATTGGTAATCTTCCAAGAAGAACGTTTGATCAAGAATGCTTAAGAGGGATTGAGGATGTAGTCTTCACTTTGGAAAATGGACCAGAATATGGTGTTGGCACTCTTGTCAATCCTTTCCTTGGGTTGAGTGATGCTAGTCTGTTCTGGGAGTTGAATTTGAAGTCACCTTATGTTTCATGCTCCGGTGTTCACAGAAGCTTTCATGGATAGGTTTTGGAGGTTCATCCCAGAGGAATGCGATTTTGAAGTATGCGCGGTTTGACCAGCACTTTCGGAGATGTGCTATGTTTTCTTAGGAGTATTGATTATTTTTCAGTTGGGTATCAAGCTTGAGTTCTCAACTTTGGGGTTGGAGATGGAGCACTCTGGATTTGTGGAAAGAAAGAATTTATGGAGGAATAAGAATCAAATTTTCAGACTTTTGGTGTTGTTCCTTCTTTAGCAGCTTCTTGATGGTTCCGTTTGCATCAACAAATGGATTGGAAGAAGATTTTGAGTATGGGATGGAGAGATGAGCGATTGGTTGCTCTTGGGGTGATCCTTGGCTAAGACTAGAGACAGATTTGGAACGAGTTTGCTGATTGGAAGTGAGGACCAGCCACCCTACTTGTCGTTACCCTCGTTAGGAGAATTTGTTCATCACTACTTGTGAAGAGGTGGTAATTTTCAGTTGGAGATTGCTCTAGTGTGTTTTCCTGCCACTTTTGAGGAATCACCTTGCAGCTTGATGGTCATCTCACATGCTCACACTTGCGAATTTGAGTGGTGTTGTTGTTTTCCTTTGTGTAGGACTCTTGAATTAGATTGCACTACGCCGACTCAAGCCTTGATCAGCAGCAATCATTTGTTCCTTCACACCTTTCCTACTCTCCAAGTCCATCTTATGATGGTCTGTGATGTAAACTTTGATAGTTTACTCTTAGTGTTGGTTCAGGATTGCAGATTTTCACATGCTTTGGTTCACCACTTTGAGGCTCTTGGGGTGAAAACTGTAAGATTTTTTAGAAATCTTCAAGGTTGCACCAGAATAATTCAAGGGAGGCATAGTAGATTCATGTGGAGTCATGAGCTCTTGCAAAGGATTGCTTCTCTCTTTGCAAGAAGTTTTGGAGAAGTCACATTTGCAAACACGGCTGTGTTAGATACCTTATGGAGGCATGTTGAGGATTACAGTTTTGAGTTGAGTATCCTATCTTTCTTCTTGCCTAGAATTATGATTGACAGTGGTGTGGTTGATACTGTTGATTCGGGGCATCACGGACAGGAGATATTGCATGATATTGATCTTAGTCCTTTAAGCGTTTGATTATCATGGATGGTAACACTTTGGAGTTACTAGGGAGGTTGGTGCAGCATTGGCGAGATGTCTTCACTGATAAGATCAGAGTGGTGCAGCATCAGCATGGTGGGCCCCCCTTTAGACTGATATGGGACCCTGAGATTGTACTTGGTTTGGTTTGGTGCAGTTTGAGTTATTCTAGAGTTGTGGTGGCATTGCTTGAGGACAAGCAATTTTGGGAAGGGCGGACTGTAATGTCCCCAATTTAGCCCTACGCTCTTCATTTGGATTTAGCCTATTTTTGGAAGCTCGTAGGCTAAGCAGAAGCTCGAAATTAGGGTTTCCAAACTTCTTGGAGGACGTTTTCGTCTTTTTGCGGAGCTTGCTCTTGGGAATGTTGAACTTGGATTGCGGATTCCATCTGGGTTTTCTGAGAGCTTCGCATTGGTGGTTTCGGTTCGGCATTTTGAGCACTTTCAAGAATTTACTATTTTTAGCAAATTCTATTTCTGGCAGTGGTCCTGTTGACTTCGGCTTGGTTGGCTCTCATCTTCAGTATTTTTAGTTGGTTTGATCAATCTTGACCTTGGGAAGCATTTTTGGTGAGATATCCAGTTGATTTTAAAATGTTATACTTTAATGTTATATTTTATTATTGAGACCCCTTGGCCTAGTAAAGCAACTTTAAGTTGTTCATAAAAGGGGATTTTTGAGGGGTGGCGCCTCATGGAGTTATTTTATTATATTTTAAGGACCAAAAATCAATGTTTGAAAAGGGACGCCCATCTTGAGGAGAAGATTAATTCAAATTAAAAGTTAAATTGACTTGAGAAAAGAGACGCCATCTTTGGAGGGAAAAGGAGTTACTTCAAATTTGAAAATTAGGGTTTCTAGAAGCTTCTGGAGAGTTTTCACAAAGTTATAAAAGGAGAGCTTGGGTCTTCATTTGGGCATCTAATATCTTGAGTATTGTTATGCTGCCGAAATGGTTGCTGGATTGCTTCGAGGAATGAATGCCTCCTAGCTTGGGCTCGACTTCGTGCTTGAGAGATAGCACCTAGTAGAGAGGTTTGCTTGTTTTGAGTGAATTTGTAGTGAGGTTTTGCATTGTTTTGATGATCTTGCATTTGTAGCTGAGTACTTGCATTTCTATCATATTCTGGATGTTGCTGAATATCATAGCTGATTCGAAGTTTCATTCATATATCAAAAATAAAAAAAAGATATTGTTCTGGGTGTTGGTCATATCATCTTCTCTACTTAGGGCGACCTTACTTGCAAATTTGTGGGATTTTTAATGAAGTTTCTGATTTTATAAAGCAAATTCGTCATTTCTTGAAAGCCCTACTTTCTGGAGTGCTTTGGGATCTGTGCCATTAATTAATAGCCACTTTTAGCTGCCCTTTTCATTACTAAACTAGGCGCCATCATTTTAAGAGTGTTTTGCATCAGTTTTCATCTAATTTTAGTGAGAAATGAGTGAGTTGTGAGTTTTTCATTGAGTTTATGCATTGCTGGTTCTGTAATTCATGTTGCTGGTCTGTCAGATCAGACTTGAGAAAATTGCATATTAGCAAAGGACGGGTGTTAGGAATTCATTATTGACCTAGTGGATGACATCTTTACTATTGCAGCAACTTGTAGAGCTTAAATCCTTGATCTTGCAGGCATTCTACTTCTCATTGTAAGCTGAACAGTAGTACTATCAGCATTTCTCTTAGTTTTGCTTATCATGTTTGTAATTGCCCATTGAATAAGTGGAAGAGGCTGGCTTGCCACCTATTTACTTTGATTTGCATTGTAATATCATACATCTCCACCCTATGGTAGCTCCATTCCCACTCCGGGTTTGAAAGCACATTCTGGGTGATGAGTTTACTTTCAGCATTTGTAGTGGTAAAGATCCTCTGACCATATGCTCGTCCATCTTGGACACATTCTTGGTTAGAGTTACTTCCAGTTGCAGTTCTGATTAATGTACTGATGATCCTCTTGCCATATGATAGCCTCTCTCTTGTTGAGATTGAGTGCGCATTCTTGGCAAAGAGTTATATTGTAACTGCTGGTTTGATTTATCTAACCCTAACGGGTGCCTTCTGTATTGTTGTTGTAATTGCATTCAAAAATCGGGAAAAATTTGGTCCGGTTCTTTACAGTGGTATCAGAGCCACGCATCCTGCCATCCTGTGAAATCAGCCTTCTATGAGTGACAGAGAACAGAGGTACTTGGCAAGGGTATACAAGAGGGATACCGTTCAGACACAGTTGTATCAGGCTCCAGAAGGTCAGACAACTTCAGAGGTTTTGAGGGCTAATTGGGAGCCTTCTCAGGAGACAAAAATGGGGGATAGTGAGAGGACTTCAGGTGGTAATGAGAGGATTTTTGGCAACAGAGGTGATAGTGGGAAAGGTATAGACAATTCGGCCAATCTAGGTCAAGGGCTGGACAAGAAGATGGATGCTTTGTTGGATATGTTTTCTCTCATGTTGGGGAGATTGGGTCCGAATACTCCACAGAACAATCCAGGGCATGCGGGTGAACACAGTGCTTCCAACTAGTATAATGGACATGTTGTCCAACATTCAGCAAGCAGCACTTACATCTCTGCTAGACCATTCAAACCCACGTTCTTGGCACCAGTAAACCCACAACCAGAGCCTAAGGAAAATGCTTCACTTTTGGAGCAGTTGAGAGTAGGCCATACTGAGTATGAAACTCTCCCTGATGAAGTCAAGCTAGACATATCCTTCAATGATTTCATGGGGCTTAGGAGGAAGAATAAAGGAAAAGGGAGGAATTATAAACAAAGGAGAACATCAGTACAAGGGGACTTGAATCAAGCTGTCAACAAAGTTATGTTACCACATTTTGATGGTACAAGCAAGGTGCACATGTCACCTCATATTGATCGTGAGCTCGAAGGAGAAACCGTGACAGTTGAAGAGTGTGTGGAAGAGCCCCATAATATGCCCCGTGACTTGCATGAGATAGCAAGTGATGTAGATCAGTTCGGTGAGAAGAATATAGCAGCAGACTTGAATCCTAATTTGGATTCATCCCATGAAGGTTTTGAGACTAAGGGCTTCACAGAGGATGTTGGTAAGGATTTCGAGGTGTTTGTACCTCCTCTTGTTGAAGATTTAGTGATGGATAGTTTTCCTCTTGTTGCTGTTCAAACTACTCAAGAGTTTTCACAAGATGAATTTATTACAAGTGATCAAGAAGACCTTTATGGCATGCATATGACTGTTCATGATGAGATCAGAAACATACCTATAGATGATAGGTTCATTGAAGATAAGGATGATAAAAAATTTCAAACAGCTAGCTCTAAAGATTCCTTACTTCATTTCAGTGACAGTGTTAAGGGTGGTTTTGGGTTTGAACTTCAAACCCAACCATTGGAGGGAGGTATTTATGAAGATATCAGCTTTAGTGATTTGGGAGTTGACCTATTCCAAGAATCAATAATCCAAATGTTGCACAAAGAACACTTTTCTTGTGATCAAAACAATCAACCTCTCACCATTTGGGATCCAGGTGTGAGGGCACTTAGTGATGACAAACCGGTATGGGATGAATTTCCCTTTGATCCGGATGAAGAAATGGAACTTGTTAAGGGTTCTCTATCAGCAGACAATGGTGTTAATATGCTTAAGTTTGGGGCTGCTTTCAAGTTTGATCAAAGTAACATGGAAGAGGAAACA
This sequence comes from Sequoia sempervirens, assembly GCA_007258455.2. NCBI lineage: Eukaryota > Viridiplantae > Streptophyta > Pinopsida > Cupressales > Cupressaceae > Sequoia > Sequoia sempervirens. Next base: position 19,690 of record VDFB02136356.1, read on the forward strand.
GAGTTTGAGGGCCATATGGCTCTTGAAGATGAAAGGTTTGGAGGAATTACCAAACACAAATCTGATTTATCAAGGCATGAAGCTGATTGCAATCAACGAGTTGAAGGCTTAGTGGAGTATGATGGTTTCCAAGACATTGAGCATTCTCCACTAGTTGGTGGTGAAGTACAAGAATGTTGGAGCAACAATGAGGGCAGCAAAAGCGTGAAACGAAGTTCTGTTTTTCAGTTACAGCCTATCGGCAATTCACCATCTTCGCATTCTTATGAGTGTGACGGCCAACCTGAGGTGTCCGTTGAAGATGAAGTGCGAGCTCTATCTACATTTGATCGCACACATAGTTTGATTGAAGGGCTTATTTGGGAGGCTCAGCTTGAAGAGAGACAAAGAGGAGTGAAAGATGAGGTTGCTCTTCCCAATTTGCAACTTATCAGAGACTCTTTGGAGACATTGAAATCTGATTACATACACTTGATTGAAGATCGGGATCATGCCATTGAACTTGCAAAGAAGACCTTCAGTGTTTTCCAAGGAAAAGAGAGAAAGGTTGATGAGCTTACTTATGAGCTTGAATCAACAAAGGCTATGTTAGAAGAAACTCAAGTAGCATTAATGGAGGTAGAAGATCAGCTTGTTAATTTCAAACTTTCTAAGGAACAAGAGAATGCACAAAGAGCTGAAGAAATCAAACAAGTAATTGAGGAGCTTGATAGTCTTCAAGGGGAGTTTGATTTTGAAAGTGTCTCAAGAAAATCAGAAGTTGCATGTGCTGATTTGGAGCAGCAAGATGAAAAGGATGACTTTCAAGTTTATGACAATCCTCTCTTTGAAGTGGGTGTTGAGGAAACTTATGATAATCCTCTTTTTGTGATGGAAGATGAAACATCAATTGATAATAGCATGAAATGGGATCCTGATGAAGTTTCTCGACACAATATGGAATGTGATTTTCAGCTTATTGAAGATTTGCAAGCCGAACATGAGGGAGATTCGCTCCTTGAAATTGGTAATCTTCCAAGAAGATTGTTTGATCAAGAATGCTTAAGAGGGATTGAGGATGCAGTCTTCACTTTGGAAAATGGACCAAAATATGGTGATTGCACTCTTGTCAATCCATTCCTTGGGTTGAGTGATGCTAGTTTGTTCTGGGAGTTGAATTTGAAGCCATCTTATGTTTCATGCTCCAATGTTCCTGAAGCTTTCATGGATAGGTTTCAGAGGTTCATCAGAGGGAATGCCAATTTTACAAGTATGCACTTGTTTTTGACCAGCACTCAGAGATGTGCTATGTTTTCTTGTTGGAGTGTTGGAGATTATTTTCAGTTGGGTATCCAAGCTTGGGATTCTCAACATGGGTTGATGGAGCATACCGTTTGTGGAAAGAAGAATTTATGGAGGAATAAGAATCAAATTTTCAGACTTTTTGGTGTTGTTCCCTTCTTTAGCAGCTTCTTGATGGTTCCATTTGTTCATCAACAAATGGATTGGAGAGAGATTTTGAGTATGGGATGGAGAGATGAACGATTGGTTGCTCTTGGGAGTGATCTTTGGCTAAGACTAGGGCAAATTTGGAGACAGGAGTTTGCTGATTGGAGGCAAACCAGCCACCCTACTTGTGTAGTTACCCTCGTTCGGGAGAATTTGTTCATCACTACTTGTCGAAGAGATGGTAATTTTCAGTTGGAGATTGCTCTAGTGCGTTTTCCTGCCACTTTTGAGGAGTCACCTTGCAGCTTGATGGTCATCTCACATGCTCACACTTGCGAATTTGAGTGGTGTTGTTGTTTTCCTTTGTGTAGGACTCTTGAATTAGATTGCACTACGCCGACTCAAGCCTTGATCAGCAGCAATCATTTGTTCCTTCACACCTTTCCTACTCTCCAAGTCCATCTTATGATGGTCTGTGATGTAAACTTTGATAGTTTACTCTTAGTGTTGGTTCAGGATTGCGGATTTTCACATGCTTTGGTTCACCACTTTGAGGCTCTTGGGGTGAAAACTGTAAGAGTTTTTAGAAATCTTCAAGGTTGCACCAGAATAATTCAGGGGAGGCATAGTAGATTCATGTGGAGTCATGAGCTCTTGCAAAGGATTGCTTCTCTCTTTGCAAGAAGTTTTGGAGAGGTCACATTTGCAAACACGGCTGTGTTAGATACCTTATGGAGGCATGTTGAGGATTACAGTTTTGAGTTGAGTATCCTATCTTTCTTCTTGCCTAGAATTATGATTGATAGTGGTGTGGTTGATACTGTTGATTCAGGGCATCATGGACAGGAGATATTGCATGATATTGATCTTAGTCCTTTAAGATCTTTGTGTTTGATTATCATGGATGGTAATACTTTGGAGTTACTAGGGAGGTTGGTGCAGCATTGGCGAGATGTCTTCCCTGATAAGATCAGAGTGGTGCAGCATCAGCATGGTGGGCCCCCCTTTAGACTGATATGGGACCCTGGGATTGTACTTGGTTTGGTTTGGTGCAGTTTGAGTTATTCTAGAGTTGCGGTGGCATTGCTTGAGGACAAGCAATTTTGGGAAGGGCGGACTGTAATGTCCCCAATTTAGCCCTACGCTCTTCATTTGGATTTAGCCTATTTCTGGAAGCTCGTAGGCTAAGCAGAAGCTCAAAATTAGGGTTTCCAAACTTCTTGGAGGACGTTTTCGTCTTTTTGCGGAGCCTGCTCTTGGGAATGTTGAACTTGGATTGCAGTTCTCAAGTTCAATTTGCTAATTGGGTTGATAATCTAATATGGGTGGTATACTTTAATATTATATTTTATTATTGAGACCCCTTGGCCTAGTAAAGCAACTTTAAGTTGTTCATAAAAGGGGGTTTTTGAGGGGTGGCGCCTCATGGAGCTATTTTATTATATCTTAAGGACCAAAAATCAATGTTTGAAAAGGGACGCCCATCTTGAGGAGAAGATTAATTCAAATTAAAAGTTAAATTGCCTTGAGAAAAGAGACGCCATCTTTGGAGAGAAAAGGAGTTACTTCAAATTTGAAAATTAGGGTTTCTAGATGCTTTTGGAGAGTTTTCACAAAGTTATAAAAGGAGAGCTTGGGTCTTCATTTGGGCATCTGATATCTTGAGTATTGTTATGCTGCCGAAATGGTTGTTGGATTGCTTCGAGGAATGAATGCCTCCTAGCTTGGGCTCGACTTCGTGCTTGAAAGATAGCACCTAGTAGAGAGGTTTGCTAGTTATTGAGTGAATTTGTAGTGAGGTTTTGCATTGTTTTGATGATCTTGCATTTTGTAGCTGAGTTCTTGCATTTTCTGTCATATTCTGGAGTTGCTGAATATCATAGCTGATTCGAAGTTTCATTCATATTTCAAAAATAAAAAAAGATATTGTTCTGGGTGTTGGTCATATCATCTTCTCTACTTGGGGCGACCTTACTTGCAAATTTGTGGGATTTTTAATGAAGTTTCTGATTTTATAAAGCAAATTCGTCATTCCTTGAAAGCCCTACTTTTTGGAGTGCTTTGGGATCCGTGCCATTAATTAATAGCCACTTTTAGCTGTCCTTTCTCATAACTAAGCTAGGCGCCATCTTGTTGAGGGTCTTTTGCATCTGATTTGAAGTCATTTGGGTCAGTTTTGAGTGAGTTGTGTGCATTTCATTGATTTGCTGTACTGCTGGTTATCATTTTCAGTCTTGGTTCTGTCATAACAGCTTGCATAGAATCTATCATTTGAGTTAGGTTTTGAAATGAGAGACATTGAGAGTATTAAGGAAAGCATTGTACTTTGTTGCAACATTGGGAACACTCTTATCTTGTGCTTAACAGATAAATCTCTGATATTGTAAGCTGAACAGTAGTACTGTCAGCATCTCTCTTATTCTTGCTAATCTCATATTTGTAACTGCCCACTGAATAAGTGGAAGAGGCTGGCTTGCCGCCTATCGACAGTTGAATTGCATTGTAATATCTTTCATCTCCGCCCTATGGTAGCTCCATTCCCACTCCGGGTTTGAAAGCACATTCTGGGTGTTGAGTTTATTCGAAGTTGCATTTGTATTTCTTTAAATCTCCACCAAATGGTCGCCTCATTCCATTCTGGTTTGGGTAGCACATACTTGGTGTTGAGTTACTTTTAGTTGCAGTTCTGATTTATTGTACTGACGATCCTCTTGCCATATGACAGCCTCTCTCTTGTTGAGATTGAGTGCGCATTCTTGGCAAAGAGTTATATCGTAACTGCTGGTTTGATTTATCTAACCCTAACGGGTGCCTTCTGTATTGTTGTTGTAATTGCATTCAAAAATCGGAAAAAATTTAGTCCGGTTCTTTACATTGTAGCCTCCAGTGTTTGGAGAGGGTTTTGACCTTTGTTGCCTCCAGTGTTTGGAGTGAGTTTCCTTTGTTTGTTACTGCTTTGGATTGGAGAGGTCGTCTTATCTTGTTACCATTGTGGTTTATACCGTGTGGGTTGTCAATAGGAGAGTGGCTCTTTGTGGGGGTCCGGCACCCAAAGGGGCGCCAGGGTAACTCACTTAGGGTTTTAAGTAAGTGATAACATAAAAAAAGAATTAATGAAAACTCTCAAACTAATTAAGATAATTAATGCCTCTCTCATAACTCATTCGCTTTTAAGGTTTGAGATGAGACGAGAAGCGCAATTGGTATGAGGGTCCGGCGGCTGGTAGAGTTGAGCCTGGACAACCCAAGATGTGGGTTTGGTTGCCTTAGATAGTTGAGCCAGGGTAACTCATAGCAAATTTCGTTTGGCACTCTCTCTATGTCAACCAAAAGTCAGTATTGTTGTACTGCGTAAAAGATCATTGTTCTCTAGAAGCATTATAACCTTTGTGTTGAGTATTATTGTGGTTATAGTTGTTTCAGTTCAGTTTATGTTTTAGCCTGTGTCTAGTGGTAGATGGTCTTGTGTTGGATTCCTGGTTACTATCTCCTAGCACGGGGGGTGAGCCTTTGGGTATCACACAGTTGGGTGGAATGTGCACCTTAATCCGTTGGTTCGTCTTCTTGTTCATGTGGACGAGATTTCTAGTTGGAGAGCTCATGGGTTCCAGTATCTTGTCATGCTTAATTCTTTCAGTTGATCTTGTATTTTATTATCCCTCATTTGTTATCGAGGTGGATTTTGTAATGTGTAATTATACTTATTGGTTTTATCTCATTCGGGGAATGAGCGATGTAATCTTATTGTAAATTAATTGTTATTGGAATTAAGTGGTATTTCATATTCTTTGTTGTAAATCATTATGTATGGAATGTATGTGATCTTAATTGTCAAGTAATCAAATGTTGGTTTCAATTCATGTTTCTTGTTTGGGTTTAAGTAACTCAGTCTCGTAACCTTAGGGGATTTGTTGGCAATGATTAGTGTTCTTGCATGTTAATCGTTCTTTTCAAAAAAAAATTAGTTCGTTTGTGTAGTGAATTGCAACTTCCCCTAAGGTTGCATGGCGGGGCATTACAAAACAAACCAAAAATTTAAAAGTTTGTGGTCACAAAGTTTTGCATGGAGAAAAACAAAAAGTATAGTTTTGCATTAAAAGAGATTTTAAAAAAAGGTTTTCAAAATTGTGCATGAAAGGATTTTTTTTAAAAAGGACGTATAAAAAAAAGAAAAAGGAAGAGAATTTTTAAAATAAAACAAAAATGGAAAATATTGTAACTTATTTTATGTCAAAAGGGCTAATTTTATTTTGAACAATTGAATGTTAAGTGGGAAACAAATTTGAATATGAAGAAATTTTAATTTTGCATGAGAGAATCATGCAAAATTGACTCTGGTAGTAAGGTGTGGTTGTTTTGTAAAGGGTGTTCAAAGAGAGATGTTTTGGAGTAATAAGGTTACAATAGGGTTTTGGTGTTTCTTGAAGACATAAAGATGTATGGAGATATAAGGTGTATAACGAAGTAATAAGGTGTATTTTGTAAAAAATCATAAACACTGGTTTGTTTGTTGGAGGTCCAAGGAAAAAACCTGACAAACATTTGTTTGTATTCCTAAGCATTTTTGGTGGAACCCAACTCAACAACCATTTGCAAACTCTCTCAATGTGTCTTTTTTCTTGCCTTGCTCTATATCTCTTTCTTACAAACAAGATAATTTTATATTAAAAAAATATGCTATATTTACAAATTAATGTAAGCACAAAACATGAAGTGAATTCAATAACAAAAAGCTATGAACAATTTCAACCTACCTTTCTGCAATCATGTAATCAATATATGTTGTTCCACACAAAAGTCAATGAGTTCCAAGATCAGTTGAAAGGACAGACAATCACAAGTGATGTTTGTGTCTCTTCTTGGCACACAAACACATGGCACCTCCACACAAAAGAAAGATGTCAAGCAAAATAATGTCGTTATATACAAATCCCTGTTGCTCTTTTTGTGTCCAAGCACAACCATGTTGTGTCCACCATTTCAATGTCACAAAATCTACAAAAGTTGTGTCTTTGTCCTCTTCTATGCCATAGAGAGAGTGTTGTGTTAACATGTGTTGCACAAGAAACACTTGTACAAGACAGAAAAATGTGGTTTCAAACCAGAAGCTAGAAATGTGTCTCGTTCAACTACTCGTCTGTCAAAAACTACTGTGACAATTTAGGAGTCCCAGAAAACCAATAGGGGAAGATCTAGTCTTTGATACAAGGGTCTTGTGTGGCCTTATATTCCAAATTATTCCAAACCCATCCACTTCGTGCCTGCCTGGTGGAGCCCGTCATCCATGTTCTTCTTCACAAGTGTGTATCAGTAAAATTCAATCCCCTAGGTTGTCCACAAATCAGTTCAAGTTGTTGTAATGTACCTGACCAACTGATATAAAATCCCTGATTTGCTGTCTTTGGTATTTTGTCAAACACTTTGCTGACAATCTTCTTGCTTGCTGTTTGATGTTTCAGTTTGCTTGTTTTTGTTTGTTTTGATGATGATGATGTTTTAGAATGCTTGGAAATGTTGCAAATGAAGGTAAACAAGTAACTAATTGTTGACCTTTTTACATCGCCCCATTCAAGATGGGACCCCTAATTTTACTCCATTACGGTCATTTGGCTTTGGTTTTTGGTCTCTCTCTCTGTCTGTCTCTTTTCTGATGGTCTACTTTCTGGGGACGTTCCCGTCTGCAAGCTTCAACGTGAAATTTGGCCAAGTCCGAAATTAGGGTTTGAGTCTTCTGAGTGGGTTTGAGGTGGTGGCAGGTGAATAAAATAAAGAATTAGGCTCAACATTGTCAATTATTGCTTCAGTAGTCTCGTAAAATTTATCGATTAAAAGGGGTACTTACTATTTTAGTAAGTGTTGAGATTACAGTGATTCGTCAACATTTTGAATACATGATCCTACGGCGTTGAGCACGTCAAGCTTCTTGCATGCAAATTTGGTAAGCGGACGACACTATTTTGATCCGACTTAGGGGCTAATTCCGGGGGAGTGCGAGATCTGAGATTTTCTTTGCATGTTAGCATATTCATACGGGTTTCAGACCTTCGCGATGATATAACGCTTATTGCAAGACAAAGCGACCACTTTCATAATTCTGTGCTTAGAGGCTATTTTAGGATTTGCATCTTGATTTCTCACATGTCGGTGATTCTAGTGGTTTTAGCAGGAAAAACCCAGCGATGGGTGTGACATGCAAGCGAGTTCTCACTCGATGAGACACTTTATTTTTTAGCGGTGTGTCCGGCGGTATACCAATGATTGATCAAAGGGGCGATTGCGGTGCCCACGAAACAAAAGGCAAGCGAGGAAGGTTCATTTGGGATGCCATGCAAAAGCGAGTTGAGGTTTAACCCGGAGCCTAAAATAGGCATCAAAGTCAAAATCTTAAAATCGATGTAAACCACTGCGATCAATTCTTGACTACTCTGTGGTAAAATTTTAGGTCAAGCGGAGCACTTACTATTTATAGTAAGTCAGATTGAAACAGGCCAAAAATAGTAAATTGGTACGCATCGTCGGTCAGCCAGCGAGTCACGTGGTGAGGGGTGCCTCATTCAAATTTCAACCGATCGAACTTAGGAGCTATAGAAACATGAGGTTACTATTTATAGTAAACCACCTTCAGAAACATGCTAAAAATAGCAGGTCAGCTAAAAATGGCAGTGTTGACAGGTCAATGAAGCTATGAGGATGCTACGTTCAAAATTTCAAGTTGATCCAATCTTCAGAAGTGCAAAAATGAGAAGGTTTACTATAAATAGCAGGGTATGAGAAGCTGGCAAAAACGATGAAAAGTTCTAAGTCTGGAACTTCAATCCTGCAGCTATGGCAAAATGCGCCCACATGCTAGCAAGAAGCATAAAAAAAATTCTAAGGCAAACTCGTCCTCCTCCTATGGTGAAATGCGCCCAAAAGCAAATGGGTCAAAAGGAAGTCAAACAACTCTCATCCACCTCCACTGGCAAAATGCGCCCAAGGAGTTAACAAGAAGAAAAGGTCAAAGAAAGTCAACGAATTTCATCCTCCTGCCATGCTAAAATGCGCCCAAGGAGAAGGAGGGAAGTTGTGAAAGTTTCTAAGTAAAATTCGTCCTTCTCCACACCTCAAATGCGCCCCATGCAAGCATAAGCTGGATAAAGTCAAACTAGTCAAATGTTTTCATCCTCCTCAAGGGCCAAAATGCGCCCAAATGCATGCAAGTGAAGACAAAAAAATAGAAGCCGAAAAGTCACAAGGAAAGGCGTTAGAAAGTTATCCTCCTCCACATAAGAAATGCGCCCAAATAAGGGCAAGTAAAGACAAAAACAAGATGGGGAATATTCCAAGGTGGTCAAAGGCGTTAAAGACTTCATCCTCTTGTATATGCAAAATGCGCCCATCCTCCTCTATGTCTCAAATGCGCCCAAAGTTGAGATGTGAAAGGTGAATAAAGGTAAGTGGATGGAGTAAAAGGTGGTAAATAAAGTGAAAGACACTTCATGGCGTGGTAAACACAAGGCAAATGATAGGCATTTTCCTCTCAAAGTGTGATATGCGCCTATGTTGAAGGGAGTTATAAGGTGTTAGAAATATTTTCTAAGGCGTTGAAATGTTTGAGGGTGGTGAGTGAAATTAATGTGCTAGGCGTTAGAGAATAAAATGCCTAAGTGTTGGAAAATGGTGCCAAGTGAAAAAAAAAAATGCTAGGCATATCCTCTTGCTCATGCTATTTGCGCCTAGGATGAAATGTAGGATGATGTGATATGAAACTTTTTTTAAAGGGCGTTGGAGCTTCAAGTGAAAGTATTTTCTAAGTGTGGAGTTAAATACAAAATGGTGAGTGAGAAATCAAGTGTGCCAGGCATGAATAAAAATTTTCTAAGGAAAGTTGATAAAATTTCCAATGCTGGCGAATGGACAAAAAAATTTCTAAGGCACAAATATTTTCTCCCTTAGAAAAATGCCTAAGTCTGGAGAGGCGATGGAATTTTTTTCTTGAAGCACAGATGAGTCGCCTGAAGTGAAGTCGGTGAATGCCAGCTCCACGGGCAGATAAAATTTTCTCAAGTCGGAACAACACAGGATATTCACAGATGTGAAGAATGAATTTAAATTTCACAAAGAATAATTTTCTAAGGTTCAAAATTCAGAGAAATTAAATGAACCCGTTCGTCATGCACCCATGGATTCGACGCGTTCTGAAAGAAAATTTTCTTCTGGGTATCGAAGATTGTCGATGAGGAGTTGATTTTAAAGCCTTCCATGCTTTGCTGCGGCCTTCAGGATGGATATTTTTGATGGGCGCCAGGTTGATGAATTTCCTAAAGGAGATGTGAAAATTTTCTAAGGCAAATGTGAAGAAAATGTGTTTTCAAGGTGAAAATCCTTTGTGAAGATAGTTTCCTTGAGCCAGAGGTGAATAAAACCAAGGTTGTCAGAGCTCCAGCAGGTGAAACGAATTTCTTGAAGATGCAGTTGAAGTTGATACTGTCAAAGGGATGATACGCCTTTGAAGAAGATGGATCAAAATTTGGCTAAGGCATGAGGAATCATGAAGAAGGCAAAAGTTGGCTAGTGAAAACGATGAGCCCTTGAAGATCAAAGTGCTAGAATCAGGTGAGTAAGTTGAATTTATATTATGAAATGATCTGATCCCCTTCTCCTTGTTTGTTTTGCAGGAGGAACGTCGAGGCCAAACGATGATGACTTAGTGTGATGACTTGAAGTGGAAGCACGAGGAAGATGAGTTTCAATCTCGAAGGAGAAAAAGTTGCAAGAAAATGACTAAGTGTTGGGACTTAGTATAACTCAAAGTGACAAAGATGAAGACCCTCAAGTGGAAGAAGTCAAAGAACAACGCCAAGAAAGAAGATCGAGAACAGTGTGAACGCGTCTACAAATGGAATCTTCTAGAAGGATGATAATTGGACATTATGGTACATTTATTACCCCACTCTCTGTGGCGGTTTTTAGGGCAATATTGTTTAGGGCTGAGGTGGCACAATTCTGGCCACTCTATTGATTGTAACCCTAGCCGTCTTTTGGGACTTGGCTAGCTATATAAAGGGGGAGCCCCCCTCATTTGTAACACATTAGATTAGACATTGGAATAGTAGACATTGAGAGAGTATTAGCATTAGAGTTAGTAGTGTAGCATTGTAGAGCATTTTTGCATAATTTGGAGAAGAGAGAAAGTTTTCCCTTTGAAACTTTTGAGGAGAGACCATATCTTACATTTATGATAATAGATCTTTTCATTGATGATGGAATTCGTCTTGTCATGAAATGCTAGCAAGGTTTCTTCTTCCTTTCGTATCCAAGTAGCTTAAATTCATGCAAGTAGCTTACATTGGTGTGTGGTGTTTTATTGAGATAGCTTCGCTTTATTCCATACCACTAGCGGCTTGTTGATGATAAGTCCGCCTTGTGTGGTCAACTGGACATTATCTTGTGTTTAACTTCGGTTGTGGTTTACATACTTATATGCGTTGTTCTGATGGTGTATGTATGTTAAACTATAACTTGAATACCTTTTGCTATCCCCTTTGAAGATTGCACCGATTTTGCTGAGGCTGTCCGACGGAGGCTAGGTGAAATCCGGTTGAAGTCTATTGAAACGAAGCCCCACATCACGCATTTAGAATAGAGGTAATATTTAACTATGGGCCCTACACCCTTTTAAATTCAGTTCATTCCCGGTTAGAATTAGGAAACTTGCGCTCACCTGCCAAATCATTTGAATCACACGGAAGCCCTTAGTCTACTGTTTGTTGTTAGCCGTCGAACAATTGTGTAAGTCCCCTTGACATACCAACAATATCCACATGGGCAAACTGAGCCTATTACGCTCAAGACCTTGAGTTGACATGATCTGCTCACAATCTTGGCATGCTGAATGCTTTGTTCAAGAGGATGGGCGTCAGTTGGGAGACTTTAATACGTGTTGGTGCGGTCTCAAAACCCGTCAACACTAATATGAAATGCAATCTCTTTTTGTATTTTTAAATGCATCTATATGAAATACTGATAAGAAATGCACTACTACAGCCAAGGGGCATTTCTACAAACACTTACCATGCATCCCAAGGTTTGATAAGAACATCTACAACATTAGGCATTTGATCAAACACTTTTCATACAAAGTTAGAATGCAAATGAAGACTTTCAGCTTGTAAGCATTTAGACAAACACTTGACATGAAAACTAATACAATGATATGCAACAATATATGAGAGATATTTTGACAAATAGATAGCAGCCAAACACCTTATATCTCCAATTTAATATTGCAACGTCATAAGAGATTTACAATGCTGCTTATGGAGTGCAATCAGACCTAGAAAATGTATGCTCCAACTACCTTCATGACTAAAACTAAGATGCAAATTGGCTGTGAATACAACAGCATTACAATTTATCTTCTTGGACTGTAATTTCAATGTCAAAATGCTGATAAAGCCTACCAAAGATGTATAAATGCAACTGACACTAAGAATGTGTTACAATGCCAAAATGATGGAACCTGGAAATATATTGCAGCAACCAAGAATAAGGTCGATTCTCCCAGCTGAAGCTATATTGACCTCCAAAATTGGTGTGCCCAGTCTTCTTGCAGCTTGACAATGCTTTGAGAATTTTCTTGAAATTTTTATTGGCCTCTATTGACAAAATCACCCCTTACTAAGAGGGCCGCCCCTGCTGCTTGAGAACAATTGCAAATAAAAATAATTTCCAGCTCCTAACTCCTCCAAATTGCTGTGAAAATGGTTGTCACCACAAGAGCAATTGATCCCTCCAATGCCCATAAAAATCTGACCTCCTAAGGAAGAGCAATGAGTGAAAATTTGATTTCTTCCATGGCTGACCTGCAACAACTTTTCTAAAAATATTCACCAACTCCTCAACAATGTTCTCCAATGAGTGCAAATGAGAAAACTGATGTATCTTCTCCCAAACTAGCTAGGCCTGATATTGCACAAGCGAAACTAGGAATCAGCTAGGCTTGATGTCTCACAAGCGAAGTTTGCCAAGCATTAAGCTCACCAAATGTAGAAAATGAAGTAGTCAACTCAACATACCATAATGCTTAGCCCAAGCTCTTTTTTATACTTATCTTGAGAAGCTCACACACCTTTCTTGTCAATGTGGGATAAAAGATATTTTTTATATTTAGTGACTCTATGATATAATATTTTATTTTAGTCACTTTTTATTAAATTAATTAAATATAAGGTCACCTTTGAATATTTAATTATTGGCTAACCTTATAAATAACTAATTTAATAACCCACTTAATTTAATTAAAATAATCAATTAGTCATCCTTAAAAAAAAAATCATTAATTTGGACAACTTAATTAATTAATTTAATTAAATTAAACTTCTCCAAAATTGGGGACATGACAGTTGTGTTCTCATTGTAGTTATTGTGACTGAGTCAGTTCACTGTTTTGACCTGAACCCATGTTCATTTTCTGGTCAACATTCACATAATTCTTCCCTTTGTTTCTAGAAGAATGTGTCAAAACCTATGTTAGGTCTTGACAATCCCCTATTTCTGCAAATTGTTGGGGATGCTAATGTGATTGTTGATGCTACATAATGAACACCTATGTCAAAGCTTGTCCCAAATGTGAATATTCCTATCATTGTGACTTGTGCTCCTAATTTTTATACAAATGATCCTCTTGCCTTTTGATTGGGATTGTTGTTCTGTGCCCCAATTTTTATGTCTGGAAATCCACTGTTATGCTAAATTACCTACTTCTTCCCAATCCAGTTTGATATTGTGAGTCCACGGATGCAAGATGCAGCATTTGATGCAAATTTGTGTGGTTAGATTTCAAAATGCATATGTTTGAGGTTGTTGATTTGTTGATGACCTAGCGATGGGTTGTGTGATCTTTTAGTGTGCACTTGTTCCATTAAATTGAAAATTTGAAAGAGCAGCTTAACTAAAACTTCCCATTTGAAAAGCCAAAGGGCAGCTTAGTGGAGACTTGAAATGAAAACCCAAAAGAGTATCACTGAGTTAGTGCACTTCTGATCAACTTATTTCAGATGTGTCTTTTGGTACTTCCATTTTAGAGGCGTCCATATGGTGTTCTCTACTCTTTCCTCCATCCTGGGGAATATTGTTGGCATTCTCCTCTCTCATCTGTGAGGAGAGAATCTTGTGTGTGTGCTAGAATCAAGTGGAGGCTTGAGAACAGTGATATGGTCAAGAGTTGATGCTACCAAGGACTTAAGTTGTTGTTCTCTTTGAAGATGCACTATCATGCAGATCAACTCTGTATGCTAATTGTGTGCATTGTGAAGCAAGGTTTCTTGTGTGTATAGATCAGATGAAGTTTGTGAATTGTTGGTGATGCTGAGATGAGGAGATACTGTGTTGTGACTTTTGTTTTGGCTTCTTAATTACAAATTTTGTTGATCGGTCAGTGATTGCTAGATTGAGATACTTGTTACTGTTGCATTCAAGTCGTTGTCAATGTTTGGCAAGCGATTGTGGATTGCTTGTTGATGCATTGAGCTGTGTTCAGATTCTTGTAGACAGAGTTGATGTATACCTGATCCTCCACTTTATTTAGATCAGTGAATGTTGTGACATTGAACTTGCACTTTATGCATGTGATGATTACACCTAATGATTGCATGCTTCTGCTGTTGATGGTTGGCAGACAGATGATTGGATGTGTAACTGGTTCTCTTGATTGTGCATCTATTTGAGTTTGTTAACCTGTGTTTGCACTTGATGAGTGTTTGTGCTGCCTTGAGCTATATTCTTGCAATTGGTGATTCTGGTTCAGGGTTTGGTACAATGTCAGCATGTCAGATGACACATGTTTTCCAATGATTTCAGTGATGATGCGGCATTGTCAGAGTATGTTAGCTGGAGACTCCTCATATTAACCATTCCAATAGTGGTAGAGGCCACATTTGGAATGGCCCTTTTTTGACAAATTTTGATGATGGATTTGAGTTGCAATTATCCTAGAGATGATGAGAGTTGAGGACTGCTAGCTGTGAGTGACAAGCGTGGATGGGTCATATTAGTTGCAACCTATACAGAGTGATAGCTTCGGATAGATGGATCAGATGGTACCTCCACAACTTGTTTCTTCATGGATAGAATCAATCAGTTGGGTAAGTTGATAATGCGACACCATTTGGGTCTCTTGATTCCAAATATTGGACTCAGGTAAATCTAGACATTGATTTTAGAATTTTAAGTAGAGATGGTCAATGGCAATACCTAACACATCACAATTTTCGAGTGAGAACCAAAGATGAGAGTGACTCACCAATGGTCAGCCTTGAAGTTGATCATTTTTTAGTAGAGAGTGGCTGCACCAATAATTGGGAGTGAAGATTCACCATTTTGAGAGATGGCTCTGCACAGCAGTAGAAATCTCATCACATTGGAGAGTGACAATAACTGAGAATGTGTCACCTATATTTGTGGTTGCATCAAATTGAGGAATGCAATCTGTTGTGTGGTTGATTGATGGCTATGCTAGCATCATATTTTGAGGATCAACATTTTTTCCTGCAAGAGTTGAATTTGTTTTCAGCTAGAAGTTGTAAAAATTTTCAGTGTCAATATGTGCCTTCAATGATTCGAGAGCTTTTGGTGGTAGAAATTTGATCAGTCCACAAATGTATTACTGTGTACTGTTGTGCACAGCATTTGTCTCTTGCTTTTGGCATTACTCAGTTGACATGCACCTGAGTTAATCCAGATTATTTGCTCTCTTTGGCACATGATGGTGGTGAGATGGAACCATTGGAGAGATTCACCCTTTGAAACTTCATATTACAAGGGGATTGTTGGCATGTTTGCATATCTCATATCTAGTCCTACGTCTACTTTTAACTTTGAATTATGGGGGTTTTGTTAGAATATAATCACATATAACACTATGTTATATCTCTATTTTTTAATTTCCTTAGTCCTGATTAACTACATCCTAATCATATTGGTTAGTAGGTGGTTATGTGGTGTTTGAGAGGGTGGTTAAACCACTTTGTGTTATATATGTGCATTGATGTAATTGATTGATTTCCTGAAGCAAATAAATACCATGACCATGTTTATAAGTTTTATTTGTATTATGTTTTGATGGCTTCAATCTATCATGCTTCTTCCTCTCCATTATCCTGAGTATACGAGTGTTTACCATCCTACAAAATATAAGTTTACCAACTCACAATTACAGAGAACTAGCAATCACATGTATAGTTAGCAAACCAAGTGCTTGCCCAAAAGAAAATTTCAAAATGCTCACTGAAGTTTTATAAGGGGTTCTTTTTCTTGGTCATTTCTGGACATTCATATAATTTATTTCTTTCTAGAGGGTAACAGAATAAAACTAACTTACTGTTAATTCAATTGAAACATATGCACAGGATTTTATATAATAAATTAAATTTCCAAGTAAACAAAATAAGGCAAAGGCAGGAAAAAACCTGAG
This sequence comes from Sequoia sempervirens, assembly GCA_007258455.2. Taxonomy (NCBI): domain Eukaryota; kingdom Viridiplantae; phylum Streptophyta; class Pinopsida; order Cupressales; family Cupressaceae; genus Sequoia; species Sequoia sempervirens. The sequence goes on from VDFB02136356.1 coordinate 35,570, forward strand.
TCTCATTATAAAATCATGTAGGAAATAGTGGACGAATGGATCTGTCAATCACACGGCCACACAAAAGCTCACGCTCCTTCGGGGCACCTTCTCTTCGCATAAAAGTTTAGGAATTTTTCCTTGTGCATATTGTTTCTCCCGATATTCAACCTTCACAGCAAACATAGATTATTGCTATCAGAAGTTTTAGAATTCATGTTTATATATGGTGCTTAACAAGTTTAAGATGCATATAAACTATCTGGCATACACAATGCCTTAGAATTCCGTTTTCAACTTAATTTTTGATGTAAAAGGGCACTATGTTTTCACATTAATTTTCAATGTAGAGACAAGCTCTCTTGAATGTAAACCTACCTTTAGTTGCAAAACAATTTAATGATATTTGGGCCGACCCTCTTTGGAGGAGTCACCTCCCTTTGAAGGGATACATAGTGGTATAAAAGAGAGAGGTGGAGAGCAGTTTTTGATGTAAAAAAAAAAAAGAAAATCAGTCAAGTATTTAAGCAGATCTACAGCACACAATATGAAGTAAAATTCAGATTTATATCTGAATATATGAAGAGAATGCTAATGTTATTTGATGCATAACTTGAGAGCAGATTTGTAAGTGAAGTTAGATCAGTCTTAAGGCAGAAATTTATGTGAAGACATTAACATATTTGTGATAGTTTTGTGAAAGAAGATTGTGCATGATTTGGACCAGATTTTTGAAGGAAGGATATTGCTTGGATAGTGATCAGATTTGAGATGGAAAGTCTTGTATTATTCAAAGCCAAATTTGGAATCAGATTTGTGAAGAGCATTGTTAGAAATCAGATTTGTGAAGAGTATTGTTTGAAATCAGATTTAAGAAGGAAAGCATTGCATTCAAAGTTGTGAAAGAAAGAGTATCTAAAATCAGATCTTTGTGAAGACGTTATCATCCATTAAAGAATTTGAAGGTTGGTGCCTATCAAAGAAGAGATCGGTGTCTCTTGCTGACTTGGTGCTCAGTTGTGGGGATTGGTGTCTCCAGTTGATTGGTGCCTACAAAAAGAAGTTTGTAAGAGAAGTAGGTTGGAGCCTACAAAGAAGATCTATATATATAAGCAACATTTTGCTATGGTTTTCTCCCGTAAGGGTTTCCACGTAAATCCTGTGTTCTTCCTGTGTTCTTAATTACTAGATCTTGCATGTGTGTTATTCCTATGGATGATTAAGTTTTAAAGTATTACTGCTATGCTTGATTAAGTTGTGAAAAGTAAAAGATTGTACCAAAAAGGGGCAACCAGCCCTAGAAATTCAAAGACTCCCTCTAAAACTTTGAAACTATGTGCAAAGGGGCACCTTGGCAAAGAAAAACCATAGAGCCAATACCCAGAACCATAAGAAATTCACCCAAAGAGTTATGAATGAAAACGTGCTACAGCCAAGCACTTCCAGCAGTAGAAATAACAGATTATACATCAACAATCTGCTATTATAAATCAGAAATTGAAGCTCTATCTACACTCCTAAGTGAAGCACAGTCTTCAGTAAGTCTGGCTAGATACTATCTTTCAAGCACGAAGTCTGGAAGAAGAAGCTAAAAGGTATGCATTCCTCAAAGCAAAACTTTGAAATTATTTCAACAACAATTCGACATATTAATTTTCCAAAGATGAGAATGAAAGAGCAAGGCTTGAATAAATAAACTCTCTTGGAAAACAAATCACTCTGTAACCTCCAAGAAAGTAATATGAATCACTTCAACTTCTCCAAAAGAGACACCCAAACACTATTTTGAAATAATAATTTAAATTACCTTTTTTGCTCACTTTCCCAGTTGTCCACTTCACTTAGGCAAATATTTTAACTTTAATATATTTATTTCTCCTCTTTAGGCATCCAAGTCAAGTCCCCTCTTTTAAAACAACTTGAAGTCATTCACATAGGCACAGGGTCCAAAAAACAACGCTGAGAAATGACTAAATTATTAAAACTTAGCTCCAAGAAGGATGGAGAAGCCAATGCTCGAAGTTGAACTGCCTTATTGCCAAAAATAGAATGATGGATTGAAATAGCTGAACTACTGCTAAAATGACACTACCACAAATAGTACTTACCAAAAATAGCATACTGTTAAATAGTAAGTGTTACCAAACTCAATTTGAGCACAAACCCGGTAGCTAACATGACTTACTAAAAATAGTAAGTGCCTGAAAAGGTTGATAGAATCAGATGCATGTTACACCCCTCTGGAGATCTCTGAAAACCCAGAAAAACCCAGAAACCTTTCCTGCATGCAAAATACTAGATAGAAATGCATGTCATTTTCATGAAATGCATGTTACCACACCCTTAAGCTTTCCAAAAACCCAAAAAGCTCCAAAAAGCTCACTGTCAAACTCCTGCATGCAACCCTTCAGAAGCTTATCTGAAACCTCCTACAAAATAGGAAAACCTAATTTGCACTTCTGATTAGCCTGTGAGTCTCTAGAAATAGGCTAATTTGTTACTAAAGAATGTAGGGCTAAATTAGGAACATTACAATCCGCCCTTCCCAAAATTGTTTGTCCTCAAGCAATGTCACTACACTCCAATCTTTAAGACTAATCCACTTCCAAACAAGTAGGATCCCAAGGTCCCATGTCCACCTCCGAAAGGACCCACCATGTCAATGCTGCACTACTTTGATCACACAAGTGAAACCATCGTTCCAAATCTACACTGACCTCCCCTATAACCCCAAAAGGTTAACATCCATAAAATTCAAGTTGAAAAACTTGGGAGGACTGAAATCAATTTTCTGCAGCATCTCTTGCCCAAATATCTCTAAGAAATCAATATCTGCGATGCCAATGACTGTCATAATCCTGGACAAAACAGGAAATAGTCTTCTTAATTCAAAAACATACTCCTTTGCATAACTCCTCAAAGAGTAAAACATGGTCTCAACTGCATATGTGACTCCTCCACAACTTCTTGCAAGGAAGAAAGCAATCATTTGCAAGAGCGCAACTAACACATCCTTATAACTCCTCATGGATGTACTATACCTTCTCTAATTTTTTCTGCTACAATCATGATGACTTCTAAAAATTTTCACAAAACTCTCTCCAATAGTCTCAAGATGATGAACCAAATCAAGCAAAGGTTCACTACCCCAAAACATATGTACAAGAGAATGTACAAAGGTAGCCACTGGAAAGAGCTTGAACACTATTGAAATACTGATTCAAATCACTCCGAATCATCACTTCTCTCATATGAAGCCAAAAATCATCCCTAATAAGAGATTGTGAAGTCTGAAAAAGAGTGTACCAACTGCCCACCAAATCTGAAATGAATGACTTATAATCTGATTTAAGAAAAACCAGCATACAAGGAAATGAATAGCTGCTGCAACACTAAAAATCATCATCCATTTTGACGAATCTGTTCATGTTCAAGGCTGAAAATACCCTCTCTAGAAACTTCATCACAGCAAAGAACCATTCTTTGCTCAAATTTTCTATCCAAACCACCAATTGATGAGCAGAAGGAACCCAAAATTGGCTGATAAAGAAGGAATCAGCATCCAACAATCTAAAAATCCGATGCTTGTCTCTCCAAAGATCCTTCTTTTCAAATGAAACAAGCTCCATCAAACCACGTTGAGGATCCCATGCATGGATGCTCAACCGTAGGTGATTACGAACACTTCAAAACAAATACTCATGTTCCCAAATGTTGGTTAGAACCAAGAGCGATCTCCAAAGACCGATGTCCCCTTTTATGAACCTTTGAAGCCACACCATGAAAGCTTCAACAAGTATACATGGAACAATCAATGTCTTCAAATCCCATCCCAAGAAGAGATTTAAATGAACTGAATTATCACTCAACTCGAAAGATGGATTATCAAACATGTACACTTCCTGATTTGGTCCATCTTCCTCACACACTTTGTGGATAACAAGTCTGAAGTCTCCACTCCTTGTTGCTGTAATAAAACTTTCAATAGGAAGCAAACCATATTTGAACAACATATCATTGTCAAAGATATGGAAGTCACCATGGATCAATACTTCCAACCTTTGATGATACAGATCTGCACTTGCAACCCTCGATTTCTTAGGGAAATCCTCCAATTCAAACTCTTCTTGAAAACAAGCTCTTCAATTACTTGCTTGATTTCTTCAGCTCTTAATTCATTCTCTTGTTCTCTAAGACATTTGAAATCAGCTAGCTGATCTTCTACCTCTATTAGAGCCCACTGAGCATTCTCTAGCATGTCCTTCATTGATTCAAGCACAAGAGTAAGCTCATCAACCTTTCCCCCTTTTCCTTGAAATGCACTAATGGCCTTCTTTGCAAATTCATAGGCATAATCCCAATCTCTAATCCAGCATAGATATTTTGATTTCATAATTTCCAAGGAGTATTTGATGAATCGCAAATTGAAGAAGGTGACTCCACCCCTAACTCCTACTTGTCTCTCTTCATTCAAACTATGTGTGCGATCAACTCTTAATAGGACTTGCACTTCATCTTCAATGGATATCATGAATTGACCTTTCCACTCATTAATGTGCAAGGATGGTGAACTGCTAATAGGCTGCATTTCAAAATCAGAATTTTGTTTCTTTCCTTCGCTGCCCTCATAGTTGCTCCAAGACTCTAGTCTTTCACCACCCGCCAGCTGAAAATGCTCAAGGTCATGAAGAGGATCAGATTCTACCAATTCTTTGGGCCTTTGTTTACAATCAGCTACATGAAGAGGTAAATCAGATTTGAATTTGAGAACCTCTTTAAACTTTTCATCGGCAAGGGCCTTGTGGTCTTCTAGCTCTATTTCCCCTTCACTATCTCCTTGATTACATGTTAAGGCAGCCCCCAACTTGATCAATGAGTCATTATGGGGCTTTTCCATGCAAGCTTCTTTGTCAAAGACATCTTCTCCTCCAATGGCCATCTCATAGCTTGCATTGAAATCAAAATTTTGTACTTTATTGGGATCAAAGGGAAATTTATCCCATATAGGTTCTTTCACAACCTTAGGTGCCTTCACACCCGGATCCCAAATGCTGAAGGCCTAATTATTTTGTTCAAAAAGAAGGTGTTCTTCATACTCCTCTTGGAGTGTTGACTCAATTAATGAGTCACCTCCCAACTCACTTAAACTGATATCTTCAAGAGTATCCCTTTCCAAGAGCTTAGTTTGATAATCAAACTCAAAACCACCCATGTCACCATCACTAGAATAAAGTAAAGAATCATCAATGTTAGTTGTTTTGAAGATTCTATCCTTCTTACCTTCAATAAGCCCATCATGTGAAGTTATATTACTGATTTCTTCATTAGTAGTCACAAGCATACCAAGGAGGTCTTCTTGATTACTTGCCATAGATTCTTCATGTATATCCAAAATTGATGTTGCCTCATTGCACTCATCCTTAGCATGAGCAGACAAATGCATATCAATAGGTACATCTTGAGAAACCATCATAGAATCATTCAGAAACAACATTTTATTCCCGTCTTCTACATTAATGACCACCTCATTTATCTGCTGTGTCTTCTTCAAGTGAGGCTTCAATTTTCCCTCACACTGATTGAACAAATCTTTGATCAACTTACCAGCAATAGAAGAATTCTTTCCTTCTTGTTCATGAATGTTTAGCAGAAAAGATAGGACGGATTTTGGAATGTCATCCATCTCATTGATAGTTAAAACTAAAATGTTTCTCATTGCTACAACTACATCCTCCTCTTGTTCACTCCAAGTTGAAAATGAAGAGGAAATGGATCAAATAATATATTTGATCTTGCATACCCAAATCTATCAACAATATACTTGTTCTGAGTTATGAAAATCTGTAATGTCCCCTTCTCAACAGTGATCAATGCAGTTGGCCGTTAGCCTATTTCAGAGGCCTGTAGGCTAGTCGGAAGCAGAAATTAGGGTTTTCTATTTTTTAGGAGGATCATTTGGCAGTTTTGGAGGCTTGCATGTTGGAGTTTTGCAGTTTGGATTCTAGATTCCTTCTGGGTTTTCAAAGAGCTTCATAATGGTGTGACATGCAACTGAAACATGTAACTTTTTCAAACTTACTATTTTTAGTAAGTTGCGACGGCTACCCAAATTGTGGTTAAAATGCATTTGGACACACTTACTATTTTTAGCAATATGCTATTTATAGTAAGTGCTATTTTTAGCAGGGCTTCAGCAGGCCAGTTCAGAGGCTATTTTAGGCAAGTCAGTTTGAGCAGTTTGGTCTCTCGCACTCTTGGAACTCATTTTTGGTAAATTCAATATTTTGGTTGAATTTATATTTTAAGTGAAATATTTTGCTAAGGCATGGTGGATGCCTAGCTTGGAGAGATAAGTTGATTTTATTAAAAGCAATTTTTATAAGGTTTCTTATTTAATCAATTTTGGATGCCTATCTCATGTAATATTTGCTTTTGATAAAATATCATTTTCTCTAATGCCTTGGACGACCTTGTGAAGGAGATTAATGAAACTCAAATGAAATTAAGAAAGGGTGAATTTGGATTTCAGTTTGGGTGCCCTAATTGGAGGGAAAGGCATTTTGAATTTGTGAAGTTATCAATAAGAGTGTTGGGCTTCATTGTTGGTATTCAATGCAAATTATAACGAAGTGCTGTCGAAATTGCTACAGACTCGCTTCGAGGAAAGCATACCTCCTGTTGTGACCTTTTCACACATCGCCCCATCGCTAATGGGGACCCCCAATTGCCTGCTAGTTTTTAGGGTTCTGTCTCCTTGCAACGGTTACATGAGATCACTTTGCCAAGAGCTTCAAGTCAGTTTGCCGAGAGTCACCCGAGCCGAGTCAGTAATTCATGCTTGAATCAGTGCATAGACGTCATGGAAGCGCTCAGAAGGCCCAAGAGACGAAGATCGACTGTAAATTCGGCCAATTCTGAGACTTCCTATTTTTTAGGAAAAGTTGCTTTTTCGATTTTTCATTTTTGGCATTTTTGGACCAAACGAGGTTCCCTATTTTTAGGGTTGCTTTTTCTATTTTTAGAAAGTTTCTATTTTTGGAAAGTTTCTATTTTTAGAAGGGTCCCGAGTTCTGAAAACGCACTCAGAAGTTCGAAAAACTCAATAGAACTCTCAGAAAATCGAATTGAAAATTTTGAAAATTTTTCGAAAAATCTGGAAAAAAGTTCAAAAAGCATGAAAATCAGACCAAATATTAAAAAAATCTGGAAAAACCAGTTCAAAGATCAATACGAATCGAGGTGAAATCATAAAAATAACTCAAAATGGTGAAATCATGAAAAATGTGCTCAAATACCGGAAAATTAGCCATAAAGGAAGGATGAAGGAAGGTGTATGAAATTACGGAAGGTCATGGAATTGTGACTTAGGAGGATATCCCAAAGGTCTTGAAGTCCATGACTCTTGGGAAAACATATCTGCATCTTAAAAGGAACATCTTACATGTTCTAAAGTCCGCCACACTTATCCTAAAGGTCTTGGAAGTCCGCCATCTTCAAAGAGGGATATCCTATAAGCCTCCAAAGTCCGCCCTTGCATCATGAAGCACATCCTTGACCCCTTTGAAGTCCGCCACCCATGTCCTTGCATGCTCTAAAGTCCGCCATTTACTCTAAAGGACGTCCAAAAGGCCTTAGAAGTCCGCCATATGCTTGAAGACTCGTCCAAAATACTAAGGAAGTCCGCCCTTAAAAGGTGGGACTTGGCTGAAGGCTATTGAAAGTCCGCCTAGGCATGAAAGTAGGGAAAAATCAACATATTTGCTAAGTGTTGGCGCCCAGCTAAGGAGAATTTCGAAATTTGGTTAAGTATGAGGGCCTAAAAGGGTGGAAAATCCTTTCCAAAGGGATAAAATGATGAGAATAAGTGCTAAGAAGTTGAGGAAATCCGCCCTAGGAAAGAGGGACATCCATGGTGTCCGTCCAAAAGATCTACAAAGTCCGCCATACACTTGGAAGGAGCTAGCAAAGTATCAAAGACATCCATGATCTTGTCCAAGAAGCCAAGGAAGTCCGCCCAAGATGATAAGATGGTAAGATTTTTGGCTAAGTGTTAATGCCAAGTCTAAGAAGAGGTTCGAATATTTGCCTAAGTACAGAGGCTAAAAGGATGAAAAATGAAGACGTTGGCCAAGTATTGTGACACTTTCGAGAGGACAAATGCCAAGATTGAAAGGACATGTGCTAAAGATTATCAGGATATGGCAAAGAATAAAACGGAATGTGCCTAGCACGACGAGGAAAAGAGATAAAATTTGCCTAAGTATGGAGAAAATGTCGAGAAATTGTCAACTTTGACCCAAGAAAAATGCGCTAGGTAGGGAGAAAGGAAGGATAGTCCTTGGCCAGAAGGAGGAAGAATATGTCAGACATCAAGGAAATTCGCCTAACGAAGACATTCAGACAAGGATTTTGCCTAGAAAAATTCGACTGAGCAAGGAAATATTTGACTTTGGCAGAACAAAATAAGCTTAAAATCTCGCCTCGGCAAAGAAAAATAGGGATCTAGCAATTAAATTTTCGACGGAATGGCTTAAGATTTGGTTTGGCTAGACGAAATTAAGGACGAAATTGGAAAATAAACTCTCAGCCAAGAAAAAATGGAGGAAAATCGAGATAGCCATGGGTCCAAGACGAACGGGTTGGAATTAATTAAAATATTTTTAATATTTTAATATTAATTTTCAACTATTTGGAAATTTGAAATGCCTTGGACAAAATCAAAATTGCCAGACACGAATCGGACGAAAGTAAAGCACGCCAAGCGGAGATGAAATCCGGCAAGAAGAAAATTAAATTCACCATGAATTTAATTAAAATATTTAATGTTTCATTTAAAAGTTGAAAAATCAAAAAAATAAACATTAAATAAAAAAATCGAATTTTTGAAGATCAGTAAGATTTGTCCGGATAAGTTCGAGACTGATCCTTGTCGGAAGATAAAAGGAAAGTTGCCTGTTTGGAAAATAAAAACAAATCGAGATCGAGAAAGATTACGGCAGTTGCTAAATCGAATTCAATCTCTCAGCATTATAATGAGTTTCAGCAACTCATTTTTTTCACACACAGCTGAAGAGAAATTTAATCTTTCTCGAAATTGTCAGGCAATTAATTCGTCCATAAGCAAAGTCGAATTTTCCCAGAGAGAGAAGCAGTGTTATGATGAGGAATTTTTCGCGGGAAAAGAAAAAGAGATTTATTCAAAGCTGAATTCTTCTTGAAGAGGGGCACACTTTTCAAAAAAATCAGATTTTTAAATCTGATTTGCATTTAACGCTCCTTCACTGAGGTTTGGTAATTGGTCAATTAAATTTGCTATCTTTTCATGTACTGTCATCTTGACGAAGCTCTGGCAAAATTTTCAATTCCATTCAAGTCACTTTCAGCTTGCTTTTTCGCAGCAAATTTATTATGTGAACAGCTGAAAGTCAAATTTTCAAATCCAAGGCACGAGGTTTAAATAATTAAAAAAAGTCTTTTTATTAATGTTAATTTTATGACTGCAGGTTGACAGACACGGCGGGAGGATTATCAAGAAAGCTGAAAATGAAGTTTGCCAGCAAGGGTGCCCAGAAAGAGACCAAAGTCATCTCAAAGTGGAAGAATGTCATGGATACTGACCTCGGACATGTGGATTTTGACGAATTTAAGAAAAGAGTATACGGTCAGAAGGGACTTCCCACGGCAATAGCCAGAAGAATGGTCAGAAACGGGATATTCCAAGCAGCTGGATTCCCTCCGGCAATGGATTGTGCAGAGTTAATGGTAGAATGTGCTCGCCATTATGATGCCCAGAAAAGACAGATTATCGCCCCTGACGGAAGGATCTTGGCACACCTGAACGAAGTTGCAATTCAGGAGACCTTTGGCATCCCTGAACATTCAAGAACGGTCTATAAGACCAAAGAAGAAGCCAAAATGCTATATGACAGCAAGTCAGATTTGTGCGCCACAATAGTCAACAAGGTTTGGATGGACAAGCCAAAGCCGTCAATCAAGAAGTTGCCCAAGAGGCCTCGCCGCACGGACTTCAAGGAAGACTTTGGGGATATTGTGCTGATGCTTAACAGAATAGCTGGCAATCCGCAAGGCGCCTTCTTTGAGAGCTGGATGTACTATTTCATCGACGAGGTCACCTCTGGAGTCAAAATGTTCAACAGGTCACGAATGATAAGTGACAACCTCCATGAGCAACTGATCAACCTTGAAGAGACCAAGTCTTTTCACATGAGTTCATATGTGATATACCTGTTGGCCAGATCATACAAGTATCCAGGATTGATCTACAAAGGCAAAATTGGCAACGGGGAGAATGAGCTCAAGCCTTACGACTGCTATCCTCAGCTCCAATTGAAGGAGAAGACTCACTTCAGGAGGGTGCATGATGCATTCCTAATGCATATCACCAGAAAGCTCCAAGGAGGAGTGCATCAAAGGCTGAGCCATGAAGCAAAAAGTCTTATCAGCAAATACAGGTCTTGGTTCATCCAATTCCCTAAATTCACATATATCAGGATCCAGGGATTTACTGGAAATCCCTATAAATTGCCTATCTATCCGACTAATCGGATGATATTGCTCGAGGTTTTAAGACAATTAGAAGAGTACCAAAATATTCAGAGGCCGACCAAGAAGGCGTCTGTCACATTCCCATTCTTCATCGGGAACATGCTAGAGTACTGTCCATCCGCACAGGCAGCTGAAAGTGCAAGACTAGAGATCCAATGGTATCCTTTCACGGCATACAAGTCCAGGGTCAATTATGACCCACATCATAATATCCGGACAGTGGAAGGGAGAAGATATAAGCACAGGATGGAATTGGAGGATTTCTGGGCAAATGCTGCGGATGAATATGAGGTCAGACGGAAGATGTGGTCCAGGATGTCCTTGGATTTCATGAGAACAATTGAGTTCTGTCGAGTGCCTGATCAGCTCCAAGATGATGGAAACCACGTCCAGCCTCGCTTTGAGGAAAGCCGACCTCTCCCTCCAGTGAAATGGTCAGAGCCAGAGCACGCAGACTTAGCCACCCTAATGAGGCCAGTGACAAAATATTCTCAGTGGTGGGTCGATTATCATGTTCAGGAATTGAGACAGAAAGGAGTCATGCTCACATATGATCTGTTGAGCGAATCAGAGTCATATTCCTCTAATGCTGGTGCATCCCATCAGGACTTGGTCGGGATTGGGGAGAAAAGAAAAGAAATAATGCCAAGTGCAGAGCCTGTTTCTAAGAGGCATAAAGGAGAGCCTTCTCGGTCAGCAGCATCCAGGAACATTGACTAGTTTGTGGCCAATATAGACGACTCCTTGGTGGAAATGCTTGAACCTCTTGCAGCTCAGGAAGTAAATGATGAGCCTATTCAACTAGATGATGAAGAGCCTGTGTCACCAACAGGCGCAGAAATTTTAGGTTCAGACAATGACATGGAAGTCCGGGATAATGACTTAGAGGAAGGAATGATTTCCGCCCTCAGAGGGATAGTGGATGTTCCAAACGAGGACGAGGTTCAAGTAGAGGATGGCATTGAACGATCGACCATTCCAGACTGGCTGTTGGAAAGGATGAAGATCCAGGTGCCTGCTGAGGCTCAACAAGAAGAAGAAGACGATACTGCCGATTTCTTGGCAAGATTAGAGCAGGTTGCAGTCAAGAAGCCCGCCAAGAAGTTCTCCACCATTCAAAGGAACGAGACAGGCAACCGTTTCGTGCACATTGCAGTGCCTACAGTGGACAAGCCACAGGACGAAATCACTCCACAAGAGTATGCAATAACCACTGTTGACCTTGGTCCGACCTCGAAAGGTCAGGAAGTAGAAGAGTTAGATAATTCCGTCTCGACCATTAAAGCGAGACTGGAAAAGGAAGTGACCAAGAAGAAAGAATATAAAAAGGAGGTCAAACGTCTCAAAGAATATATACAACATTTGACCCAGCCGCTTGATCAGGGCAATGCGACCGTTCCCCCTCTCCTCAATTCATCACAGGAGGTGACTAGGGAAGTCGAGCACGGAATGGTGACGGCCAGGGAAGCACAAGACTGGATGGCAAGTGAAGGCACGGAAGCGGCCTTGTTCATGGAAAAGTTGGCACTGGCTTATGGACGAACCTCTTCGTTTCTTTCCAGGTTGATGGATATGGCAGAAACATGGGAAGGTGTCCCGGATATGCAGGAAAGGCTTATTCCAAGCCTTAGAGTTTTGAAGAGCACTCCGAGGGAGGAGTTAGTTGATAAAAAGGTGATTGCTGCAGGGGCAGCATATGATTTTCATCACTGGTTTTGGGCAGTGACAATACGAGAAGAAGTCTTGGAGAAGGCAAGAGTCGATGGACTTGGAATTGAAGAACAGGTCAGGAAAATCCAGGAGAAGATTTGCATGATAACTACTGATGTGTTCGACCATGAAGTCATCCGGGAGAACGACATGCAGTTGGAGAGATTGAAGCATAAGGTTCAAGAAACTTTCTTCTCGAACACTGGACCTTTCTTGAAACAAGACTTTGCGAGAGTGGCAAGACTCTCGTCCATTCGAAAGGATTTTGAGAAGCAGGAGGCAGATTGGGAAGGTACTTTTGCTAGATGTGCTGAGAAGTTGGACGGACTTGAATTCCGGATCAGCATGCTGCCGCCTGTCACGATGGACGAGGTCATTGCAGTAGTGTCCAGATTCGCCAAGCACAATGCCACTCAAATGGATAAGGACGCCTCTCCTTGATTATAGCTGGAACTGCCACTTTTCTGATAATTTTCTGATGATTAACTCTTGTTATTTTGGGAAACCCTAATTAGGGTTTGGTTGTAATAATCTCGGCCGTTGATCTTGTTTTAATCTCGGCCCTTCATTTCATTTTTGGAGCTCTATATAAACTAGCGCTCTCTCATTTTCATTTTGTGTGAAGACAGATTATGTATATTGTCGCATTGAGACTATTTTGAATGATAAAAGCTCTTGAGCATGATTTGCCTTGAATCACTTCTTATTGTTGAATAGTAAGCGAGGTTACATATTGCCTTCCGCCATAGATTAGAGTTAAAGATAGATTAAATAGAATTTGCTTTGAAAAGTTGTTAAATTGAATGAGAGATTGATCGTATTGATTCAATGGTGAAGTGTAGCTCATACTTTTTTCGAATGGATGATTTGCATTCGATTTGTAAAGTTAGCCTGAGCTCTTAAATGTGGAAGCTTAACTTCAACCTCATTCGAGGTTTGAAAATTATTCTCACAAACCCCTTGAAGATTGCACCCATTTTGCGTATGTTGTCCTGCAGGAGGCGAAACAAAGTGTGGTTTATTTCTCTTCACCGAGTCCTTACTGTCTCTTGAGTTCTTAGGCTTAGATTAGACTCTCCTAAACCCTATTCTTTTTGCCATTTTTTGAGATCCACAATTGAAAGTCCTAATTGAGAGCCTTTAAAGATAAATTTTCTAAGTCCCTAGCTTGTGCAGACTTTCTACGTAAGTCCCCTTGTTTATTACCAGCATTATCACAACGACCATTGAGCTTATCCACACGTCGAGACCCGACTAAAGAAACCTTGGAATCACCATATGATCTTCTCGCAATCTTAGCATACGCGGTGGTTTTTCAAGAGAGGATAGAGTGTCTTTGGACATTTTATTCTGTGTGTTCGGTGGATGATAAAACGTACACCAACATAGAATTGGCGCTAAAAGGAGGGCTGAACAAAGAAAGAAACAATCATTCCAAGAGGGCTGAATGAAAAGAAATCTTTGCTACATCACTTGTGTATATGCTCGCCTCTCCTCCTAGGCACCAATATAGAATTGGCGCTAGAAGGAGGGCTGATGAAGAGAAATCTTTGTTACATCACTTGTGATTGTTTACAAGTTGAGGCAGTAGGCATGATGCAGAATGGTACTACCGCATGAGTTTCCTTTTCATGTACCAGTCGAACAGCCAGATCAACCTCCAACGGATATTATTGATCAGTTGTACACACTAGCTTGGAAGACACAGGCCGATCGTGCTCAATTCAGACAGACAAGCCAAGTCCTTGCTAGAGAAGAAGCAAAAGGAAAGAGATTCGAAGAAGCAATCAAGAAAGATCTGATAAGGCAGAAGATAGTTCGCCTAAAAGAAAAGTTTGACAAGATTGAACGATCATTTGCTACGGGTTCATCCTCAAGCACAAGTGTTGACAGTAGGATGAAGAATGGGGCTCCCAGCCGACGTTCCTGAACCTGATCAAGATCCTCAGCCGGTGTTACAACCTAACCTGGGTTTTCACGACGAACAAGAGGACATCATCACCGAACTATTTAGCCTCGCGTGGCAAGTGAGAAGAAGTGCTCCTGATTGGTTTCGCATGCGTTTTATTCTTGAAGAAGAAGAAGAAAGAGCACGACGAATTGAATTCAACGTTCGACAAAACCTCCTTGTTGAAAGATTTGAAGCTCTTGAACGACAAGACAACCGACAAGTCAACCAACAAGCAAACCAACAGGCGAATCAAGCAGCCCCTGCACCTCAAGCTCCTACACCCCCAGCTCCTGCACCACCTCAACAAGATTGAAGAAGCACGCTGGATCGAATTGGCTCTTTCTCAGCAGATAGACTACGAAGGATTACCAGATCTACTCCGAATTCTTTTAAAGAATTTATAGAGTTGTCGCCCTACAGGAATAGGCAGAAGAAGAAGTCTGAAGCATCGCAGGAGGCATCATCTAGCGCAGTTGGGTCCAGTGAAGAAGCACCAAGCGAGAGAGTTCCTTTTGGTCTCTTTCCAGACTGTCAACCAATTCCAGTTGCTGCACAACCAGTGCAACCCGTTCCACCCATGCAACCAGTTCAACCAAACCAACCAAACGCTCCAATGGCGTGGCGTCCAGCTGATGCATCACCCATGACGTTTGCTGTTTACCATGATTTACCAAAGAATCCGGAACATTTTTGTTCCAAGTTCCATAGTGGTGACCTGAACCACACCGCAGACGAGCATATCAAGCTTTTCGAGGATCTTCTCCAAAATAGGGATATCCGAGAAGAAGATGTTGCCTATAGGCTTTTCCCCTACACATTCGATGAGGAGGCCTCATATTGGTATATCCATTTGCCCGCCAACTCTATCCGCACTTGGCAAGAGATGAAGACTGCTTTCTTGGAGAAGTTCAGGCCACCTATTGCTCCATCCGATTTATATAGGCAATTTGTGGAAATCAAGAGACAAGAACACGAGCCTATCAGTACATTCAACAATAGATTCCACAAAGCCTACACAAGGCTAAGAGATCCTTACCTGTTAGACAATGCAGCAGCGTTGCCGATTTATTATGAAGCTTTGGATCGTCTTACTGCCATGTTTGTGAAGTCCACCAATCCGCTCCCAGTGGATCTGAAGGGAGCATATGCTGCGGCAATAACAGCTAGCACCGGTTTAGGAGTAGGTATGGCTCCAGGTCCGCTCAATTACTTGGGAAACGCAGCCTCCCAAAATCAAATACAAGATATTAATCGGGCGTTGGCTCATCAGACGCCTATGTTGAACCCAGTTCCTTCAATGGGCAACCAAATGGTCATCCATCCTGGGGCTCCTGTGTCCCAAGTACCACCAGCTCAACCCGTATATCTCCAGAACGCGTCAACTTCGACGCGGAGTCAAGAAGAAAAAGATGAAATGAAAGACTTGATTGAACAAGTCAAAAGGCTGTCTACTGAAGTCACTTATTTGAAGGGACAAAATAGCCAAATTCAAAGTTTTCAGAGAAGTTATCAGGCACCTCATGGTAATTATCAGGGTCAAGGTCAAGGGTATCAAAGGGATAACCAAAATTATCAAGGGAATTATCAAGGTCCCCGGAATAATAACCCAGGCTTCCAAAAGAAGACCTGGAATACTGGACCAAACAATGGTACTGTACCATCTCCCTTAGATAATCCACCAGCTGACAATCGTCCCACGAACAAAGTATTCCTAGCTGAGGCAGCACTATCAGGATGGTGCAGGCTACATAACACAGACCAACACTCCAAGCTACATTGTCGGGAGTTTCAGGTAGCCGCCGATATTTTCAAAAGTGAGAGAAGGAACTCCGAGGCGGAAGATCCTCCAATAACCGGATACGAGATAGTTCCTGCACCGAAGTATGATCAAGCCCTTGTGATTGAAAATGTTCAATACCCGCGATACTAACAAGAGCAGAGGTTTCCTCCTGCATCTGCAAATGGCCCGGTGGAGGCGCCAAGATACCAAGGCGGTCTAGAAATTCAAGACCCATATAATCAGCCATCCACGGCAAATGGTTATAATTTCCCCCCATTATACAACAATGTTCTGGTAGAAGGAACCAGAGAAGTGCTCCAACAGGCAGCTGGAAATCCATTGAGGATATACCAGAGGAATCATCGTCAGAATGAGCCTTTGACTTCATCCGTGCCACCAAACAATTTTCAGACCCCGCCGAATCCGAATGCCACCAACGTGCCGTCTCTTCCCAGAGATTCGCCGGAGTACCACCAACAGAATACTCAGATAAGTGGAGCAAGGCAAGTCATCGCTCCAAGAACCGAACAAACCAGACAAGCTACTGCTCCTCAAGCGGGACAAACAAGACAAGTAAACCCACAAGTAGAACAAATTCAAGCTCAGCCAAGAGATCGTCCCCGGGAAGAGCTAAAGAGGTTGAGCTCATATGTGTTAGATGAATTCAAACGAATGAAGGTCAGCTTGCCTTTGATTGAGCTAATGAGAATTCCTGAGATTCGGGAAACACTTTTGAGCAGCTTGACCGAAGCTGTTGTTCCAAGAAATGTTCCACAAAATGTACCAAACCGAGGAGTACCCATTGCTCCAGCAAACACTAACATTGCCGAATCAGAAGTAATGGCAAATATGTCTAATGTTCCGCAACAGCCTTCTGGTGTTGAAGAGATGACCCAGGCATCGCCTGGGAGTTCAAATCAAAAGGATATGTCACCAGAAGAAGTCCTTATGGACACAGATATTTTTCAAGAAGAAGTCTTGGCAAATGAGCAACCGCATACCCCGCCAAGGCAGGACATTGTGCCTAGGAATCAGAAAGAGAAGAATCAAGATACCAATAAGCGGGACAAACATCCGGTAGTCTTCTACCAGGGAAAAGATGAACCTGCCCCATTTCTATTATCAGTCAGGATATTTGGTAAAATGCTACACAATTGCCTAGTGGATTCCGGTGCTTCAAGCAACGTGATGCCACTTGCAATCTGCCACAGGTTGGGACTTGTACCTGCAAGAACCAACAAGAAGGTCACACAGTTAGACAAAACAGAAGTCCCAGTTATGGGAGAATTGAACAATATCTACATGCAACTAGCTGCAGACCCAAGGATACAGAGCTGCATAGATATTTCAGTGGTAGATATTCCTGACGGATATGGCATGCTATTGAGCAGAGACTGGGCGAGAAGGCTGAATGGGTATATTGCCACAGAC
>VDFB02136357.1:0-11443 GCA_007258455.2 Sequoia sempervirens
ACAATTCACCGTGGGAAAATTCACCGCCATGACAAATTTATCGTGGGAAAATTCACCTCCATGAAAAATTCACCGCCAAGTAAAATTCACTACCAGCAATTTACGACAATTAACCGCCATTAATATTTTTTAATATATATTTCAAAAACTTTGATTTTTTTGCAAAATAATAATTTGATTTATGATAATAAAAAATTAATTGTATTAACTTTAAAGAATTTAATTTATGATAATAAAAATAAAAATAAAAATAATTTTCAATATATGATAATAAAAATAAAAATAAAAATAATTTTCAATATATGATAATAAAAATAAAAATATTTTTCAATATATTTTATGATAATAAAAATAAAAAATAAATACATTAACTTAATTTTAATATTATAAATAAACACATGAAAAAATATATATTTTTAATATTTGTGGAAAGAAACACATGGAAAAATAAAAAATTGTATATATAATATTTTATATAAAATAAAAAAAATTCCATTGTTTCATGATACAATATTGTATAATATATATTTTTTAAAATATTTTTTTTATGTTTATTGTATAAAATAAAGGAACACATGAAAAAAAATTGTATATATAAATAAACACATGGAAAAATGAAATAATATTTGAAGTAGAAATTAAAGTAAATAATTTATTTTTCTTTTAACTTTTTATGAAAATTAGTGCATAATTTTCATATCAAAAATAAACATAAAAAATATTTAAAAAAATAAAATTGTATTGTGTAACGCTAAGTAAAAATTATTTAAAAAAGAAAATTCAAAAGTTTTCAAATATATATTAAAAAACATTAATACCGCAGACTCTTCCACTTCGAATCATTAATGATGAATCCTCACAAAGGAATTGTTAGCCGCATGAATCTTTCCATCAGTTTGCAAATGAATTTAATTCCTTATACCGCCAAAAAATATAGATTTGTCGTTACACCAAAATCTACAGGTATCAATGACCTTCTAAATCATCTTCACCTAGAACTAGACTGACGATTAGTCTATAAGATCAACTCTCAGAAGTGTGGAAGGTAATCTGACAAAAAAAGTGTAACATGATAAGAGATCAATGTATTAAGATATTTGGATCAGTGGCTATCTTTGTGGCATTTGATTAACTCCTCTGATCTTACATCAGAGAGCTGTATGCAGGAATCTGAAATATACGATCCTCTGTACTACAGTGCTATGGATTATCCTTATGAAATAATTTGATACCAACCATTAAAGTAATGCTCCAGATTTTCGTGCTTTAAGTGTATCTGCCCGACGAGAATGCCCCGATAGGAACGATGCGAATTTAAGTGTCTTGATTGAGGTTTGATCTGGAAGCCCATATTGAACTTGATAATTTGTTAAATAGGAGATGTTGGCATTACTTTGAGCATAAGAATTGCTTGTTTCGTAATTCCTCTAGTCCTCCAAGCAAAGAGCATAGTTTCAAGCTAACTATAATTATTCATGGAGTTTTATCTTTCATCGTGATTCCATTAAAATGAAGTGAGTAGTCCCTGTAAAACACAGGGCATCATCAACATTTTTCTAGTTGTCTCAGCTTATCTTTTCCCCTATGTTTGTGTCCTTTATGTTTGTTACCACTAGATATTTAGCAAGGCAATTATATTTCCTCCTGCTTAATGGCTGATAGATTGATAGTTAAATGGATTATTTTGTTGGAATATTTTATAGGTTTGCATTTTACAACAACAATATTTTCTCATTTTGCATGTATGTTCATTTGTGAATTGTTTTGAGTTTGCAATGTCTTGGTTACTCCAACAATATTTACCAAGGAATTGGCAAAGAAGAATTTTGAGCATTCTAAACAAAATTTGGGCATTGTAAATGATGAATCAATTAATGGTAGAAATGAGGGGGGGGGGTGTTGGAATAAAATAAATTGTAATTTCTCCCAAATTGTATGAGGAGAGAATAAGGAAAAAAATAGTTTTTATCATGAGAATAAAAATATGATAGAATTTGTATGATAATTATTCTTAGAGTTTTGCAATTTGTTTGTTGCCTACATAATAAGTTTCTAAAAAAATCATTGTAATTGAAAACCTCTATTTATTGAGTTACCATGAAACGATTCTTCGCAAGTTGAATAAAGAATTGATTGTTGTAGCAATTTGTATGTGTATTGTTCACCTTTATCCTCCCAACAATTTGGATGATCCTTTTGACAATTCTTTTTATGTGGTCTCTAATTAAGAAGAATCATGGTGTGCTATCTAGGGCTTTATTTTACCATCCAATTTCCCATGTGTATGGATATAATATTAGGGAGCCTATTCTATCTAAACTTGATAGATATGGTTTCCTTTAGAATAAATAAGTTGAAAATGCAAATTTCATAAATTAAATTTATCCCACATCATTATTATTCTACAAAGAATAAGTATCTAATGTTATATACTCAATTTATATGCGTGTTTTTCCTCTAGGTGTGTGCTTATGTTAGTTTCCTAGTTATAATTTTGTCTATTTAATTGTTGAATTCTCAAATATAATATTTAATTAACATTTTTTATGACATGACAAGTGAAGGCATCTCCTTGTTTTGTATTACAAGCTACACTATTTTTGTAAAAAACCAAGAAAGTGAAATTAAAGGTGTAAGGTTATGAATAATCTACATTCATTCATTTAACTACTAAAATGTATTATTTGTTTCAATTATAATTGATATGATAATTGCTAAACCTTGTAGGTTGGTTACTCCATTATGTTTGGAGAGCTTTAGGAAGTTGAGATGAAAAATGTGACTGCAAAATGATAAGCAAACCTTTTCTTACCCAACATTGAAAAGTGTTGTGCTTATCTAAAATTATTGTTTTATTGCCTTAGCTACCCAACATTTACAACTTCCTTTTCCTTCAATTTCCAATATTGATGATAATTTCAACCTTAGTCACCAAATACATTTTAAAATATTCCCTTAGAATACTAAATACAAAAAAAGCTACATGTGAAAAAGGTAGTAATAGAGATGTTATTTAGAAGGGAAGAAAGGAAAATTTGATGAATAAATTTAAAATGAAGGTATAACAAAAATAAGAAAATGATGAAAGGATCAAGTTTAAGGATTAATATGATCATATGCTATAAGAGGTGAATAATATTCTACGTAATCTCTTTAGCATATCATTATATACCTCTTGATAGCATTCTAGAGACATTGTAACCATTACATAGAAGTAAAACTACATTTTTTTTTATACCTCAAAGAGATATTTGAGCATCGACTAAATACAATGGCATTGCATGGACGAGCTATGAGAAATGTAATAATCGATTCCTTTGTGGAGAGGGTCACTTGGGAGCTCAATTTCTATGCATTCTCTAACATGATAGTGGAACAATTTACCCAAATCATTATCATAAGATCCAATGAAGAAAGACTACCTATGTTGATTCATTTTTTAATATTTTCTTGATTTCTAGATCTTCTATCTTTGTAGGGTTGGAAGCATTAGATTGAGGGCCAAAAGCTTTAGCATTCTCCATTTCCCCACTTGTCAATTTGTTTCTTTGAAGACTAATTATCTACTACTTTACTAGCAAATACATTGTGAAGCTCATTACCATCAATTTCTAGCATGTATTAAATTGTTGGCTTATGTAGGATCCACATTATCCCCATCAATGGTACCTACTACAATATTTTGATCTATTCTTCCAGGTTCTTTAGTCATTTTGCATATCTGAGTATGATTCAATAACATAGCTCCAGGTATAAGGCAAGAGCTATGTGATAACCCTTGGCTACAACTACTAAACTCTTTTTGGTTGACCAATTGTAGTAATAGCCTGAAGATTTGATAACAACTTTCTTGAGTATTTATATATGTGATGTGGATCTCCAATTTGTGAGAAGTTAGAAGTAAGGAATGGTATCTTATTTCTAAAAATAGAAGATTTTATCATACTAAAAGTGGGAAATCTCCACCAATCCAATCTTCTTCTATCTCTTAAGGCAACAATTTTAAAGGCAAGCTTTTAGATCTATTACATTTTTTACTATTTTAACTTTTACATGTTTATTGGGTGAAATCCATGACAAAAGTATATTTTACAAAGCAAAAGTCACATGTTACGCTAAACACTAGTAGAATTTGGAAAATAAATGACTACGTGACTATAAATTTTAGTCACATGACTAAGAATTTTAGTAATGACTAAAAATTTTAGTCAATGACTAACAATAGTAGTATTTGGAAAATAAATGACTAATTTGGTCATTTATAAGTGACTAATTTGGTCATTGGGTAAAATCACAACTAAATGACTAATATAGACAAATAAAAATGACTAATATCATACAAATAAAAAATGACTAAATAAATAACTAAATAAATGTGCTCATTATTAAAATCTTGGCCATAATTTTCATTTTAGTGTGAGAATTATGTTAGGGTTAGGGGTGGAATTATGGTTAGGGTTAGGGTTTGGATTATAATTATAATAGGTTTCAGGTTAGGAATAAGGCTTTGGTTAGTGTTAAGGGTAGGGTTGGAATTACTATTAAGCCCTAATCCAAATTGGACCTTAGTTATATCCTAACCCTAACCCTACTTAAAATCTAACCCTAACCCTAACAAAACCCTAACCCTAATTGAAGAAACCCTAAATCTAACACTAATCGTAACCTTAAGTGAGCACTAACCCTAATTGAATTGTAACCTTAACCATAATTAATTAATCATAAACCTAATTCAACCCTAACCGACCTAACCCTACCCCTAACCCAAATTGTACCCTAACCCTAATAGTAAACCTAATTGAACTATATACCTAACCTTGATTAAACCTTAAGTATAATCCTATTTGAACCCTAACCCTAACTAAACCCAAACCATAATTGACCCTTAACCCTAATGCTAACTCTGAGATTTATTTTAATTAGAACCCTAAACCTAATTAACTTTAACCCTAATGCTAACCCCAAGATTTATCCTAGAACCCTAATTAAACCCTACCCTAATTGAATTTTAATCTTAGGATTAAACGTAACCCTAATCATAACCCTAATTGAACTTTAACCCTAAGCTTTATCCTAATTCTAACCCTAATTACAAAATGCTAATGCAATATGCTAACCCTAATTAAATCCTAACCCAAATTGCACTCTAACCCTAATTAAACCTTGATTGAATGCTAACCCTAATTGAACCCTAAATCTAATCCTATCTCTAACCCTAATTGAACTCAAATTCTAATTGTGACTTCAATTCATGTCTAATCCTATTTGAACCCTAACCCTAATTGAATCCTAACATTTATCATAATAAAATCTAATTGAACATTAACCCTTTTCTAACCCTAATCATGATAAGAATAATTGAATCCTAGTCATAACCATAAGTCAATCTTAATTAAACCCTAATTGTAACATAACCATAATATTAATTAACCCCTAATTACACCCCAATCATAATAATCTTGATCATAACCTTATATGAAACCCAATTGTAATTAACCTGAAGCACAAGCTTAATCGTAGAATAGTAACCCAAAACCTAATTAACCCTAATTGTAACCTTAAGTGAATAGTAACCCTAATTGAATTGTAACCTTAACCCTAATTTAATCCTAAACCTAATTCAACCCTAACCCTAACCCTACCCTAACCCAAATTGTACCTTAACCCTAATAGTAACCCCAATTGAAATATATACCTAACCCTAATTAAACCATAACTAAAGTCCTAATTGACCCCTAACCCTAATTGTATCGTAACCCTAATTGAGTTGAAACCATAGTTGGATCATAACCCTAATTGAGTTGTAACTTTGATTGTACTCCTATTTGAACCCCAACTATAACCCTAAGCCCAACCCCAAGGTTTATAATAAAGCCTAACCCTAATTGAACCCTTACTCAAACATAAAATGGAGAGGGAGATATAGATAAGATACAAAGAGGTGGATAGAGAAAAAATAAACTGAACTCCTGTAATAAATTTACTATTACAAATATATAATTTTGTCTAATGAAAAATTATATTTAAAATATATATTTATTGAGTGAATGCTAATTGAGACCTTTGTTACATAAACATCATTTACTAAATGCCCTACCAATTGACCTCATGTACTACACATATGTCTCAAAAAATACACCAAACTTTTCTCTAATTGACCTTTCATACCTCTTCGGCGTACCTATTGCACACCAAGATGCAATTGCTAGTAATATATATATATAACATGTCAAAATATTCTCATTATTAAAATTGCCATAATTTTCATTTTAATAAACATACTCTAAAACCTTCCTCGAGTATATATATATATATAAAACATGTCAAAATATTCTCATTATTAAAATGGCCATAATTTTCATTTTAATAAACATACTCTAAAACCTTCCTCAAGAGCTTATTTTCAATGCCCGCCAAAATGGAGAAGTGAGTCGCATAGCTCACTAAAATGGCCATAATTTTCATTTTAATAAACATATTCTAAAACCTTACCTTATTTTGAATTCCCACCAAAATGGAGAAGTGAAAGTGCCTGATTTTGGATTTTACCCAGAACTCTAGATTTATCCTGTAACAGTTTATTCCTCTCTTCTTCTACGATGTCAAATTTATGTCCTAATACAACCATTATTGACTAGAGCTTATGGTTCAGGAAGATCATTGGTGCATATTAAAGCATACGAGGCTGAATTTGGGCCATTAAAATGGAGCGGTGTAAGAGAGTTTTTGTCACCCCGTATGCATTAGGTCATGGAACTCATACTTCTTCAACAGCAGCAAGTAATTTTGTAGATAATGTGAACTTTCTCGGGCTTGCTCCAGATCTGCAAGGTGGGGTGCCCCTGGAGCTCGCATTGCAACATACAAGGTATGTTGGGCTACTCGTGATTGCAGTTTAGCTGACATACTTGCTGCATTTGATGATGCAATTTATGATGGTGTGGATGTAATCTCTGTGTCTCTTGGATCGCCACCTCCACTTGATGCTTATTTCGATGATCCCATAGCTATTGGGTCATTTCATGCTGTGGAAAAAGGAATTGTTGTGGTTTGCTCAACTAGAAACTCTGGACCTTACTTGGACACAATTACAAACACAGCTCCCTGGCTGATCACAGTAGCAGCCAGCACAATTGATAGAAGTTTTCCTACTGCATTCACTCATGGAAACAACCAAACATTCAAGGTTAAACGCCCATTCTTTTCCATTTACCAAGTTGTGTAAGAAGCTAGCTATAGTTGAATCATTCTGATTTAGTATTAACTGATTTAGTATGTTAAAATTTAATGGCATTACTACAAGGAATATTTTCTCATACAGGGCCAAGCATTGTATGTTGAAAAGCATATGGGGAAGTCCTATAGTCTTGTTTATGCAGAAGACATTGCTTCTAGGGATGTTGTTGCCTCCAAAGCTAGGTATCGCCTCTACAGTTTATTGCTTTGATGTTAAATATATTCACTATCTAAAGTAGCTTGCACCTTGAATGAAATATTAGTACTCACAGGAAGTAATAAATCTGTAGGACTTGTGAGGCACTCTCTTAATGCTACTTTAGCAAGAGGTAAGTTTGTTCTATGTTTCCAAACTAGAACTCAAAAGCCAAGCAGTGTTGTAGCACTTACTGTCTACAATGCCAAAGGAATTGGAGTGATCTATGCTCAGATCTAAACCAAGACTATAGTTTCTTCCCCCCTTATTCCATGTGTACAAGTCGATTTCAAAGTGGGCACTAGTATTCTTTCCTACATACAGACATCAAGGTAATCAATTGGTAATTTCTACAAAGGAAATAAGCTAGCAGTCACCCTGCATTTGCAACTGTAATTTTTTTTAAAAGTACTTTGACTAAGAATGCCTTGAGATACTCTGCGGATCTCCTGTTCTGAGACTAGCCACCTCAGAAACAGCTATCAAGAAGACACTTGCTCCACAAATTGCATTTTTCTCCTCTAGGGGACCTAGCTCTTTGTCTCCATCAATATTAAAGGTAAGCAATTTGCACTCTTCCATTTCTTTAGCAATTACGATTTATTGATTATAGATCTAATTTAAATGGTGAACATTATTCCTAATGATAAGGTCTCCTTTCAGTGGAGAAACCATGCTGCAAAACAACAAAATGTTTGAATACCTTTAAAACTTGACTTCAGAGGTTCTTTAGTACACATATTGCTCTTCTTGTTAAATGCAGTTATGAATATGCCCTAGAATTTAAGTGAAATAGTTATTTGCAACTTTGCAGCCATTATAAGACAACATCGTAACCAAAAAGTCATGGAAATCTTCATATTTGACACAAGTTGTAATGAATGCATTGGCCTGCTTGGTTATTGGCTCAGATGCCAGGTATGAACATTATTCATTCTGCCACGGTTGCCTAGAATTTGAACCAGGCCTGATCTCTTGTATTCAAATTTCACAAGCCATTTGGACTACAAACACCAAACTAGACCATAGCTTAACTGGCACCCTTTTGGGTGTGGTGAAAGTTTCTTTTGCATATTTAAAAAAAATTAAATATTTTCTGATTGACATTCATATCTGAAACTTCAACCCCATATGTAAAATTTATGGGTTTGCTCAAACTTCAATCTTTAACTTAATTTGATGTTTAAGTTCATAAGTTTGTCCTTTAATTTACATTGACAGTAGATTTTTGTTCAGATCTCATGGTAAGATGCTTCCAGGCGGATTGTATTTTTTGCTTCCTTATAAAGCTTTTCTGAAACACAAAATCTTCACCTTGATATTTGTTTGCAAGAGCAATCCTTCAACCTTCTAAGCCAAGTTAACATCACCTGACAGGTTCAAACTTCAAATTTAATAGAAAATGCAGTCTATGGATATTCATTGATGATTCTATATTTTATATTTCGACATGATGGCTCCTTTTAAGTGCAAAAATTGGCAGATCTCATTGTAAGATGCTTCCAGGCAGATAGTAGTTTTTGCTTCCTTATAGGGCTTTTCTGAAATGCAAAATCTTCACCTTGATATTTATTTGGAAGAGAAATCCTTCTGCAAACCTTCTAAGCCAAGTTAACATCACCTAACAGATTCAAACTTCAAATTTAATAGAAAATGCAGTTTATGGATATTCATTGATGATTCTATATTTTATATTTCAACATGATGACTCCTTTTAAGTGCAAAAATTGGCCCTGGCCTTCATCAAATGCAAAAATTAACCCTGGCCTTTATTTCAATTTCCAATCTTCCACAGCTTTTCTATCAGATACTAATGCTCCCTGATGGAAATTTTAGGGCTCAAATATCCCAAAAAAAAATATACATTTAAATTCTTTCATACGGCACATTGCTTTTTGCTTAATGGGAAAAATTTTGTTATTTGAGGGCAAGCTTTTTGTTTGGGAACTTAAACAATTGATTAAAGTCTTCAATTTTGATACTTCATGTTGATCATATGCATCTCACTTTTCTTCTCTATCCTTAAAATGTACGCAAAACAGAACCCTAGGTGTTAAGAACCAAACTACATTCGTGTTGTCTAAACAACAAAAGGTTTTCAAGACATTCATACTGTTTTGTAAAATTCTATGTTGTAAAACCCTAGGTGTTAAGAAGCAAGCAACCCACCTTGAGACAACCCTTTACATTTAAACGTGCAGATTCAAATAACTGGAAACCCACATTGTGTTTTCCAAATTACAATTATTTTGTGCACTATCTTTTTTCAATTATGCGAAATTTAAATGCAATTTTTACTCAAATTAAAAGCCCTTATAAATTTTGAAGGGGCCTTTCAATACATTCACACTGTCTATATTACAAAATCTTTTCAAGATATTCATTGTGTTTTGTAAAATTTCATGTTGGAAAACCCTAGATGTTAAGAAACAAGCAACCCACATATTGTTGTAAAACCCTTTGCAACCCAATTGGTTAGTATCCCTCACCTTGTTTTGGTCGGTTTTCTCCTCCAACTTCTCCATGTTCACTCTAACCTTCAGCTTTCAATGTGTGAAATGAAAATGCAGTGTTTTCTGCCTTCTTTCCCGAAACACTACAGTTTTTGAAAACGCACACGTCATTCCACCTCCAATTCCCACATTAGAAAAATGCTTTGAAAATGATAGCTTCTCATGCAAGCCACGAGGCCTAGTTTTATCAGCGGTAGGTGGGAAAATTGACCTGACGGTGTTGTTATCTCCTCGCTTCTGTCATCGTAATATTTGCTCCTGTTTGTCAGTTTTGTCACTTTTATCCCCCGTCTAGTGGGCCCTGCACTATGTTGTCTCATCATGTTGCATATGTTTCTATGTATGGTTTTATGCGTTTTTGTATTTACATAGGTGCGTTTTGTCGGGAGATTAGCTGCGTCCCAAATAAATTGATCACAATTTGAAATCATTCAAGAGAGAATTTGTGCATAAATTCTTCATTATTGAATTTTGTGCAGAAGTTTTTGTGAAGGCTTTGGTGATCTGAAGTGGAACTTGCAAATATGCTTTTGATAAAAATCCATATCTGATAAAAATCCATTCCAAATATGCTTTTGATGGATGTTCATACCCTCATCCAAAGCCCCAATTCACACATAGGCAAGAAGGATGCTTCCAAAGGTTGAGAAGTTGGGCTTTACACCTATTGGTTGCATTTGCTTAAAAGTTTCGAAGGACTTTTCATAAAAACCCATTTTTAACATATCCTGCAATCATGGCATTCCATGAGATCACATTTCTTTTGAGGCATTTTTTGAAACAGTTCACTTGCCATGTATATGCTTCCACATTTTCATGTATGTGTTCTAGAGTCCTCCCTGCCTGTGCCAAAACAGGAGCTTTGGGACAGCCTATGGACATGCACCAAAGCATAATGGTAGGGGGATTTTTGTCAAATGTTATAGTTGGAAATGCTCTGGTAGACGTATATTCAAGATGCTTTTGATGGATGTTCATACCCTCATCCAAAGCCCCAATTCACACACAGGCAAGAAGGATGCTTCCAAAGGTTGAGGAGTTGGGCTTTACACCTATTGGTTGCATTTGCTTAAAATTTTCAAAGGACTTTTCATAAAAACCCATTTTTAACATATCCTGCAATCATGGCATTCCATGAGATCACATTTCTTTGAGGCATTTTTTGAAACAGTTCACTTGCCATGTATATGCTTACACATTTTCATGTATGTGTTCCAGAGTCCTCCCTACCTGTGCCAAAACAGGAGCTTTGGGACGGCCTATGGACATGCACCAAAGCATAATGGTAGGGGGATTTTTGTCAGATGTTATAGTTGGAAATGCTCTGGTAGACATATATTCAAGATGCAGAATCATAGACAAAACACCTGAATTGTTGGACAGAATGCCTCAAAGAGATGTCATCTGATGGAATGAAATGAAATGATTGCAGAATGTGCACAAAATGGGTTTTGCAAGGAAGCTCTCAAAATATTTGAATTAATGAAGCACTCTAGAA
>VDFB02136358.1:0-51952 GCA_007258455.2 Sequoia sempervirens
TCCCTTTCTGCGACTTATTTGGCCTTTATGCCTCATAATAGCTGAATTAAGTGTATTTTTTGAATGCTAAGCCGATAAACAATTAAATGTATAATTCGACACATATTTTTAGATGCAAATTGGGACCCATTTGCCATAGACGGCAAATGGAGTTTCCTTGGCTCCAAATTCAAAATATTTTAAATTTCCTTTCGGATTTTTATTCAAAATCACTTGATGTCACCCTATGATGAGGTATGAATGGGTAACTAAGGCACAAGAGTGTATAAATATGTGTTTTTCTCCTCATTTTACATCTCCTAAAATTCTCCAACATTTACATATCATATTCAAGCATTCAAGCATCTTACAACATCAATTCAAGCAATACTCAAGCACTTTGGAGCATCCATTGACATTACTTTAGACTTACATTATCAAGGGTTTGGTAAGTTGATAGCATTTGCATGTTATTAGTTTATCATTATTTTTCATTTCATTATTTTATTAAGGGTTTGATTACCAAAGTGGGGTTTGACCAAGGAAAACCCCTATTTGTTAACCCTTAACCATTTATTCCATTTTGCATGTCTGTTTGCAGACCTAGGTATGCAGATTTAATAAGCTTTTTGGTGTTGAAAAGTGGAGAACAAGTCAACTAGGTGCTTCAAGTCAACTTATTCATATTTCATGCTTGGAGAAGGTTTTATGTCTGTTTCCTGCAAAATTGACTTTGGCAACATGACAATCAGAGATTTCTAGATCTAGTGTTGCAAAGTTCTCTTGATTTTCCAGAATTTTGGGAGAGGACTAATTCACCACCAGTGGCAAATGAGTCCCACCTTAGGACTGAAAATCTGAGTTTTGTCAGATTATGAATCTCAACTATCTGAAACCTGAACCTGACACTTTTTCACCAGTAGGAGGAATAATTTGCCACCCTAGGTGAATGAGTCCCACTATGAAAATTCAATAATTCCAGTTAGCATTCCCAACATTCTAGAATCATCAAATCTTGTCCAGGTGCACTCTATTTCATCTTGTTTCTTTCTGGTTTGCATAATTTATTCATTTAGTTTATTGTTTGCATATTATAGTGTGTTTTCAAACATAGTTTAAATCTTAGTTTTGCATTCATATTCATTCATTTATATAATTCAATTGCATTTAGTTTACTTCAATTAGCTTAGATAACATCACACAACTTTATTTGAATGAACCCTTAGCATTTTTGGGGCCTATCTCTCTCCTTTTAGGTGAAAAACCCTAGAAGAGCTAGAGAAGCACATAGAAACCCCAAAAATCAATGGTTTAGTATGATAATGTGTCAAGAAGTTAACTACTTTATCTACTCTGAATATTATGTATTGTAAGTTTTGTGAAGATTATGTATCTTTTGCTTAATTGAGTTGTTCCAATCAAAGGATTAAATATATTGGAATCTTTTTATGAACTATTTCATGGAATACCAATTGAAAACATGTTTTTTGCTTTTACATAAAGTTGTTTAGCATCAATCAATTAATATTCAAGACAAACCATGAAGGACAACAATGATCAATGCTAGGGCTAACCAATTAATAAGTATACACGTGAATAAGTCAAGCATGTACATGTGAATAAGGGAAGCACAAGTACTCAAAAACACGTAAGCCTTGAAGTATACACACGAATACATAGTATTCACAAATTAATACAAAGTATATGCACAAATACAAGGTATATGCATGAAAACATGTAAGTCACAAAGTATACACATAAGTTGTAAAGTATACACTTGAATACACATAACTCATATCTATTGAACCATGAATTTATAATACAAATATGGACACCATCGATAAAAAAGATTTGTATTAACCAAATAGTCATGTATGCATACATCAATATATGTCGATATAAGTTTAAAATATAGGTACAAAATAGTGATATAGGCTTACGAGAATGCCATATAGGCATACAATGTCAAATATATCCATTACAAAAAATGTACAAAACTATCATGTAGGCATACAACAAAGGGCTCTGGAATCAAAAGTCATTTCTTTCCATGCTCTGGAAATAATTTTTTTCCCTTTGCTTGTCGATCATATGGCGCTAGGTCTGTCACTCGTTTGTGTTGCACTTGAGGAGTGCTCCTGCTACTCCTAGTGTTTAGTTCTTGGTGAAGTTTTAACTATTACAATAAGAAGTAAAGACATTAATATATAGAAATTACATTATACAAAATGATATATTTAACAAAATAATCACCTACCACCATCTCATGATCACTCTCCATGAAGGAAATATTCACACCCATGTTGAGGCGTGCTCAAGCCCTATATAAACCATCCAAATAGAAATTAAACTACGAATCAATAATGGTTTTCTTTTTCACTAACTAACATCTATAACAACAAATGTAAATTGAAATTTAGTAATTTACCTCATACCTCCACTTTTAGAGCCATCGAGGACTCTATAGTAGATGAAACACCGATCTCCATTTCCCTCGTCTCATTTAGAGGTGTTTCCTCTTGCAACATCTGAAAATAAAACAACAAATTATTCAATCACAAAAACTACAATAGTGATCCACGTCATGACTTATAATGTATGAGGTAATGAACAAAATTTTGAGTACTTATTAGACTATATATTTCTAACTATCATTCTTACTATTTGCCCTATCCACATTTTTTTTCCCTCAGCACACACGCCCCATTGCTAACAAGGGCCCTCTCTTCCTCTCAGCTTGTTGGGTTGTTTTGTCACTGCCTCATTTTGCGTACCCTTGTTTCGGTGTCCTAGATGGTCAAAGTACCTCCAGAGTCTCACCTCAAGTTGACCATGTATCATCCCTAAAAAATTTGCTAATTCCAAGGTCTTTACAGAGTTCCTTTGGCAGTTTGCCTCTGCTAACGGCCTTGGGGCCCTTCGGGTCCGGCATGGTGGGTTTCCCTCGCTGGATTTCCATTGTGCATTTGATGTCTCAAAATGGCTAAAGGCCTTCACCTTCCCATGCCCTAGAACTAGGCTCCTCAACCATCGTCCTCATGACTTACACTGCAAATTGACTTTCACTTACATCGAGCCCAATCTACTAGACCTCTCTACCCAGGACTCCGTTGTGAGTTTTCCCCTTCAAGAGGACTATCCTTCGCCGAAGTTTTTCCTCCCAAACCCCATGCCTCCTCTTGTCTTTGATTTTCCGCTTTAACATTTGAAAGAGTCGTTGGCTCACACCCTTCCGGCCCTCAGGTTCTGAATCTCCCACTGTCGTCTCAAAATTTGAACTTACCAACCTCTTGAGCCCGTCATACTCACATTAATGAGGGTGCATTGAATGCACTTAGGAGTATAAATACTTGGTCCAACATGTCACTTTCACATGTTAGGTTTTCCAGAAGAGTGCAGGGTGAGTTCAAAGGGGTCCAGTTCCTTCGTCATTTTCTGCCTTTATGCCTACTAAACTTATTTGTCAATTCTTTGAGGATTTAGTGGCTTTCTTCATCAAGTTCTTGAGGCAGGTTCTCTGTCTACCCTCCCGCATTGTTTTTTGGTGGTTTCACGTTTAAACGATGAAAAAAATAGGGTTAAAATGTATTCATTTGATAGAGGAGGATTAGACCTAAAAAACTCATATAATAAAATTTCAAGAAAACCTCCAAACCATCATAAAAACTGAATCCAGGAAACTCCCCTCTTCCCTGCCCTTTTTCTTTTTTTTTTAGAAATAGCCTATGCTAAGGTTCATTGCACATTGTAAACCCAAAACTTAAGAAAATATTGGAGTTCTAGATTGTTGTTCGAACCTATAGCAAAGTGCATATCAATTCTCATCCTAAGGAACTTCAATTCTCATGATCCATTTCGTTCTACCTGGCTTTGTAAGTCTGCCATGTGATTACCAGCAAGATCACCTCAAATATCAACTGAGGAATTCCATGCAAGTCATGACCTGACACCCGAGAGACCTTGGGGTGATTTTTAGAAACTTTTCATTGGAAGTCTCCTTTCAAGAGAGGTGATGCACCTATGCATTACTTGTGTTGAGAAAGTGTGCAAAACACCACATCAATAGAACTGGCGCTAGAGAGAGGGAAAGGCTAAGCTGGATTGAATTGAATTGTTCTCCCCTGAAAGGTTTTAGAGAATCATAAGGTCAACACCAAACAAAGGATAACTTCAAGAGTCGCAGCCCCCCACAAGGGCTAAATGAACTAAGGGAGGAGACTTTTCTTCTTCCTCTTGGACCTCCATGGTTTCCACTTCCCTTCCACCTCCACCTTCCTTCACCATTCATCCAACATCCACCTAGCCACTTCAAGCTGCCTTCAGACCTCATCCTTTAGATAGCCAAGAAGTGGTCCCTCTCCCAGCTATCCAAGTCCAGGGCACAGTCCAAATAGTCATGGCCTAGGTGCAACCCAAGGTTGCTATTCTACAGTAGGTGCAGCCCCAGATTGTGGTTCCTCAACAACTGGTACCACCTCCGCTACCTCTCATGGCTTGGTTAGCACAAAATCCCTCTCTATTGTACTTCAACTCCTATCATGACATGCCCAAAAATATTGAAAGCTTCTACACAAAGTTCAATCCTTGTGACCCATAGAGGATAGCTGAGGAGCACATCAAGATATTTCAGGTGATGTTGAAAGACTGATAGATTAATCAAGAGGATGTGATGTGTAGAATTTTTCCATACTCATTGGGAGAAGAGGCTTTCTATTGGCACGTCAACCTACCAGTCGATTCCATCACATCTTGGGACTTGTTGGTGAGTGCCTTCCTATAGAATTATAAGATTCCCATCAGCCCTTCAGAGTTGTACCAACAATTTTTGGTTATTCGTAGAGAAGTCAATGAGTTGATAGGCTCCTTCAATGACTAATTCCACCGGGTGTATTCGAGGTTGCAAACTCCTTATGCACTTAATGATGTTGTTCTTCTTGTCTACTATAATTCCTTGGATAAACTCACTTCAACATTTGTGAAAAGAATGAATCAGCCACCTGCAAGGCTGGTAGATGCTTATGTTGAAGTTGTTAAGGCTAGCACAGACTTAGGGAAAAATATTTCTTGACCACTATCTTCTTTGGGGCAGATTGCTCATCCTGCATAGATACAAGGACTTAACCAGGCCCTCCAACACCATATGCCTCTTATGAATCATGTGCCCCAGTTATTTATAGTCCCTCATCCAGGACAACCCATGAACTAGGCACCTCCCATGCCCCACTACTTGCAACCTTAGCAACAAAAAACTTACCATCATGTTCCCCAACAGTAATAGACATATCTTCAGTAGCCACAAGTACCATTGTATGTACAAGGGCCAAAATTCCCTCCAAAAAATCAAAATCAGTCAGCAGCCCTGCCTGTTCTTCTACAAAACCCAGTGTTGCAACTGAGTAACACTGAAAAGGATCGACTTGACGAGTTGACAAAAATGATTAAGAAAATTTCCACAAAAATGACATATCTGAGAAATCAAAACAGCCAGCTATAGGCCTCCCAACGGAGTATTCAGGCCAATCCTAATAGAGATAATAGGGACAATCGAGATAACAGAGATGATCGCCATGCCAACACCTCTTCTGGGTAGAATTATGATAGAGTGAAAAATTCAAATTAGAACTTTGAGAGGTGACCTTCCTAAAGATAGAATCAAACATGGAATGCAAGGCCTAATAACATGGGTGTTCCTACTCCTCTCGATCAACCTATTAGCATGGAAAAGATGACTAGTGGAGTCTATCTTGCCAAAGTAGCTCTATCAGGGTGGTGCCAAATTCATAAGACCAGTAGACACTCTGAATTGAATTATCCTGAGTTCCTTATAGCAGCAAAAAAAATTCAAGTTGAAGTTCAAAATGTTGTGGACAATGCTACATGTCGTGACATAGTCCCATCCAAGCCATATGATTCCTTCGTGCTTGTGGTCAATCAAGCCCCATTCTTGAGAAGCAAAAGTAACAAACTTGAGGACACTATTTCATTTCCAAAGACTGAAGAAGTGAAAGAGGTAAGTAACGGTCAAGCCTTATCTCAATTATTTGATTTAGTAGATAATGGTCCTCTAGATAATGAATAACCTCGTGAGGATGAAGTACACACATTCCATCAAAGAGCCACTCCATATTATTTAAGAAATAGGAAAGCAAGGGGGCCATTCACTACATCCACCCCACCTAATTACTTCACTACACCATCAGATCCAAATGCTAGCAACAACCCCGGTTTCCCTCACGTTCCCACTCAGTATTTCAACAAGGATAGGTTATCGAATCATCCTTACAATCGGCCACAAAATCAGGCTCAAGACCAGCCTCAAAATCGGTCAAATCAAATGCAAATTTAGTCTACTAGCTCACACATAGTTAGGGATTTTGAATCTGAAATTGAACAAATGGGTGAGTACGTCATGGAGGAGTTCAAGAAGGTTAAAATCAGCTTGTCCACTTTCGAGTTACTCAAGGTTCCCGCTGTAAGGCATGCATGTTTTAGGGTGATTAATGGAACCTCATCCTCTAAAGCAACACAAGAAACATTAGCAAAAAGGGTCACCTTTGAAGAACCTAGTTAGGAACCTTTGATTTAGGAAATTATAGGGAAAAAAAAGGATATTCCCTCTAATCAGCTTATGAGTAAGCAGCCTACAAAAGAATCTAATCAGAATAGCAGACAAAATTTCAAGGATTAGCCTTCAGGGCATATTAAGGATAGAACGGGTGATAAGAACAAGGCTCAAGTAGCCAAAATAGATACGCCTATGGGTCTCTTCCAAGGAAATTTTGAAACTCCACCTTTCCTCACTACCATCTGAATATTCGACAAGAATTTTCACAACTACCTGCTCGATTCAGGAGCATCTGCTAATGTTATGCCCTTGGTAGTGTGTAAAGCCCTTGGGATTATTCCAACACCTTCAAGAAGGAAAGTGACCTAGTTGGACAAAACAAAGATCAACATAGTAGAAGAGATGAATAGGATCCCAATGCAGATTGTTGTGGATCTAAGGATATAGCAGGTCATTGAAATTCAAGTGGTTGATATCCTTGACACCTACGGACTTATCCTCAAACGAGACTTCACCAGAACATTAAACAGATATGCTGCAACAAATCATTCTCATATGTGGCTGCCATGGAAAGGGTTGCCTAACCAAATTCATATAGACTAAGAGCCTTGTATGAAGTACATGATCACAAAGTATAATAATACCAAAGAGGTATTGTTTGTTGAGATGAAATTGGAGAATTACTGTCCCTTTTCCTGTCAAGAAGAATTCAAACTTCAGGAAGAACTTGCTACATAAGTACTCTTGGTGCAATGCAAACCTCCAACTAGTCTCACTCAAATTCCTTAAAGTACAAAGATATTGGCAGAGTTAGATGAAGTACTAGATGAAGATAACAACTTGGGACTACTGAATGGTTTCCAAGAATTCATGGAAAAATATGTAAACGATCAACTTAGTCTAGGTGCTCGAATGGATTTTCAAGATCTCTTGCTACCAAATTGGTACAAAATTCACAACGCTACCCACTCTGAGTTTGAGTGCTACCTATGCCAAACAATAGTACAACATGTCAAGGGATTAGCTACTCCTCCAAGAGAAATGTTGAAGGAAATGCTGGTAGAACAGTCTGCCCCTAATCACACTGAACTAACACCTCTCCCTGAGGTCGTGGAGGTGACTGTCCAGCCAAAGGAGAGCGATGGCCTAGTTGGACTCAGCGTCAAGGAGTTTTCCAAGTTATGGACACTGTGATTTGATGGGTCTAAGTCAAATTAGGGCGTCGGTGTCGGATTCAAATTCACCAGCCCAATGGGTAATACCTTTCTTGTTGCCCATAGGTTGAAATTTTATTGCACTAATATCGTAGCAGAGTATGAAGCCTTAGTGCATGGTCTTCTTATGGACCTAAAGAAAAATGTCAAAATGCTACAATTTTTTGGAGACTTTGAGTTGGTGGTAAAGCAAGTTAGGAAATTGTATTGGTTCCATGATCAAAGACTTGCTAATTATAGACATAGGGTTTGGGATCTCTTTAGAAGGTTTGGATGCTTTCAACATTCACTTGATCCCTCATTCTTAGAATCATATAGCCGATGCTTTGGCTCAAGCAGCCAACACATTACATCCACTATCTCTTTCTGGTCTTAAACGCTTCACAGTTGAGCTAATATCTACTCCATCTATTATGGATAATGTCACTCACTTTCAAGTCTTCAATGATGATAAGCACATCCTCAAGTTCATCATGAGCTCTGATTTCTTTGCCACCCAAATAATAGATGAAGTTGATCCAAAAGAAGCTGAATTAGACATAGAAGGGCTTATCAACCTCAAGACTAACACAATCCCTAGAGGCATGGTTCAGCTAGAGCACATATTTGACTTGGACCAGATCAGAGATCAAGACCAACAAGCCAAGAGGGAATCCATCAACAATCAATGTGATGTTCAAAACCTTGGGACAGCTGAGGAAATCAAAAATGTCTTTATTGGCAAAGTGTGCACTGCTAAAGAAAAGAAAGGGATCATTGATGCTCTTCAAAAATATCATGATGTGGTTGCATGGAGCTACAAAGATCTAAAGATCTATGATACCTCCTATATACACCTAAAAATGGTCACACCACAAGAGTTTGGTAATTAATTAAATATTTTAAATATTTAATTAAATCTCTGAATTCAATCTACGTATAAATAAATATAAATAATTTATTTATATTGTTCATTCTTTCATTTCGATTAAATAAATAAGTTTATTTAATCACTTTTCTTATCCATTTCTTAATTAATTAAATAAACATTACGATTTATTTATATTAATTATCACTTAATCTTGGCTTGAATATTTTATTCAAATAAAGATTAAATATTCTTCTCTTCTCAAATTCCTCTAAATTCATAATTAAATATTTCAAATTCTTCTAAAGTCCATTCACAATTAAATATTCCAAGTATTTAATTAATTCCTTTAAATCCATTCACAATTTTGATTAAATTCTTCTAAAGTCTATTCGCAATTAAATATTTTAAATATTTAATTAAGTCTTCTATAGTCCTAAAATCAAAAATCAAACTCACATGAAATTAAATAAATCTATTTATTTAATTTGGATTATCTTCAACAACCGTGAAACAAACTTCAAAAATAGAAAATTAATTTCTCTGTTTCTATGCAAAATTGTTCCCATGGGTTGAAGACAAACCTCCATTCTTCTCTCCAACCTCCCAACATCTTCCATCTTCCTCTCAACCTCTCCATCTCTCACCATTCAAATTTACCAGACAATCTCACAGCCATTGATCTTTGTCAGCCAGGATCTTGCCTGCAAAAATCTATAAAAGGAATTGTCGGGTCTCTAAAAAACATAGAAGCTTGCATACAGGAAAACTATAGCCAATTTACAATAGCACATCCTTTTAGCATCCATAGAATTTTAGAATCATAGCATAGCATAGTTTAGCATATTAGCAATTCATACCATGGTTTATCATCCTCATAGCATAGTTTCAATAGCATCCATAAGTCACAGCCCCTGTGCATAATTTACAGCCCCTGTGCATATCCGTATCAACATTTCACTCCACCAGCATATAGGATAGAGAAGTATTCTCCCTTTGCATACTCGTTCTGTAGGTTGCCATTCTAAGAAGCTTTGCTTATACAATCTGAGAGTAGCAGCTTCAAGCAAATCCCTGGAGATAGAGGCTTTCATTTTGATACTAACATTTCCCACACACATTTTTGGCACCCACTATGGGGCTCTTGCCCCAATTCTAACATCTTTTTGTAAGTTTTTCTGACAGGTCATGGCTAAAACAACGTATTAGCGCAATAAACATGCTTCAACGCAAGTCACGCCCAGTTTAGCACCCTTTAACACTGTTATATCCCCATCAGTGGTTTCATAGCGCCCATCAGTGGTTTCATAGCACCCATCAGTGGTTTCATAGCGCCCTTCAGTGGTTTCCCAGCGCCCATTAGTGGTTTCATAGTGCCCATCAGTGGTTTCATAGAGCCCTTCAATGGTTTCTCAATGCCCATCAGTGCTTGCATAGTGCCCATCAGTGGTTTCATAGCGCCCATTAGTGGTTTCATAGTGCCCATGATGTCTGTTTTAGCGCAATTTTTATTTTTAGCATAAATTTTTCAAAACTTGCAATTGTAATCTGTAACTTAAATATGATTTGACTAGATTCGACGCGACCGCGGCCAGTAAGAACTTTAAAATAATGAAGCAACCCTAGGATAGTCACCTAATTCAAAATTAAGCAATCCTAGGATAGTCACCTAATTCAAAATCAAGCAATCCTAGGATAGTCACTTCATTTTCTATTTTGGGCTAAAAAGAACTTCATGTCTTTGTGAAGCAATATCTTCACCTAGCATAGCAAATTGTTTATTTGGGCTTAAAATTGAACTCTTGTTTGCTTTGATTAAAACGGTGATAGGCCTATGCTCTCCCCTTAACTGGGTGATCAAAATTCCAAACTCATCTATTTCATTTCATGCAATTTTAAGTTTTGATAAAACCTTTTAGAGAGCCTGCTCTTATGGGAAAAAGTACTCACCCAAATGGAACAACTCAAGTGGGTTCAAGCCAAAGCCAGGCTATTCTGCCCCACTATAAAATTTAAAGCAAATCTAGGGAAACCCTCTTTTGCTGGTAGTGTGCAAGATAACCATCCCCAAAGCTTTTGTTCTAAAGGTAGGGAGGTCTCTCGAGGGAGTATATCATTTTCTGCACCAGACGGAAACCCTTACTACAAACTTAGTGTAGTATCCAACCAAAGTCAGTTTCTAAACATCATAATAATCACAGTGCAGGGGAGGGAAGAATCTACCCCCAAGATACTCACCATATAACTACCAAGGACCATTTGCTCAGGGGATCTGGTATCCACTTCTGTCACTCTGAGTACGCGCCTGGAAAAGACAAAAACATGGGCGCCCCTTTGGGGGTGACACAGCTATGTGAATCGACGTAGTTCTAAGATGTGGGTTGTTGATTAGGATGGTGACCTACCTGAGTACTAAGAGTGAGTCTGTTTGAATTATCTATCATGTCCAAAACCTATGAAAACAATTTTTGACAAACATTTTGATCATACACTTGATGTTTAGTATAGGACTTAAAAAGAACTATTCTACAACTTGTTTGAAGTGTTTTCAAAACATTAATTCAGTAAAGATCATCCAAAACTCATGATTACATTGATTACTCTCATGTTAAGAGATTGGAAATCCACAACCTTTGTTAAGAAATACATTCTCAAATGGATCAAAAAGTGAAAGAAACCCCTTATCTACAAGAAACTATTGAAGAAAAGACAATTCTTATACCAAAGTCGAAAGGTTTTACTTAAACATAGAACCTTTATCCATCAATATCATGACTTTGTTAGAGATTTCACTGATGATTATTTTGTAGAACCATTATACTCACGAGCTTTCTTTCAAAGAAGAGCCCTTTCTCAAAGGCACAACCATAGTCAGTGTATTCATTCTTCTTATCTACCACAACCCTCAATTGAATATCCCACTCATCCCAACCAAATCATTCGCTAATCTTGAAAACAAACTAGGCTATTTGATGCATTTATCATTTTTCGAGACTAGGATCAAATCTTAAAAAAGTGCATCTTTTCAAATAAGTTTTTGATTATTTATTCAACTTCCCCAATAGGATTCTGATATCCTTTCATCTTGGAAGCCACAATCAAGAGTTAGAAATGTCATTTGATCATATCATAAGATTTTCATCTTATCAGATCAAGACATCATCATTTTTGCACTTATAAACCTGTGATCTAAGTCTAGAAGAACATTTCAAAAGCATATGCCTGTTGTCCACTTTACAACATGGGTGATAGGGAAGAAAATCATTTTCATAGGTTTCATACTAGGAATAGTTCAAATGATGAAATAACCGATGAAATGATTCAAGAAGTTGAACAAGATCCACAGTTTCACATGATTTTGGGCAAGATCTTAGAGCAAGATAAAGAAGGATACTTTCTTTTTTTAGCAAACCAAGGTGCCAAATTGCCCTCTAACTACAATATGGAGAAAATTAAGGAAGATCCTGAAAAGACAAAAACTCCATTAAATGATCTTAGTAGTTTTCCCCAACAAATAAGAGCACTCCAAAGGCAAATCAAGGAAATACAAGGGGGCACAACTATGAATTCCTTTGACGGAAATATGAATGTAACCTCTTCTCCTCCAAAAGCAACATCATTCAAATTCAATGTTTTTGAATTTTTGCAAAGGTTAAATGAGAGGCCTAAATCTAAGCCATCAAATAAAATTGACCAATCCTGTCATGTCATGCATTTATCTTCATCCCCCATAATTCAAAATGAACCTCACGATTCTTTCACTCAAGATAACGATTACATTCAATCACCTTCTTCTATCATATCCTTTACATCCAATGATTCATTTCAATCTACACATCTCGATCAAAACATTATACAAACCCTTCCTATCTTTGATCAAGATCCCATCTCTCAAGAACCATATGATGATCCCCTCCTTTCATTATTCACCCATGATAATCCTCTTCCATCTCAAGAACAAAATGTTCTTCCAAGTTCTCCTTCCACATCATCTAATCAATCCATACCATCCCATGATTCTATTGCATCACAAGAGCATAATAGTTCTTTCATCCTATCTAATGATGTCTTACCAATTGATGATCAAGATATGATTTCTACAAAATTTCATGATTCCCTTCCTCATCAAGATCAATATATGCTTCCATTCAAGGATACCCTTTCATCCCATGAAGATGATTATCCTTATCATGGTCAATATATGCCTTTCATACCACTTCATAATCCTTTTCCAAGTCAAGATCAAAACACCCCATCATCCCCATGTCAAGAGCCTATCACACCTATTCAAGTTATCCATGAACCCCACACCTATAAATTGGGATCCTCCACCTTTATCCATTCTGGTTTACTTCCAACACCTATCCTCTCATCCATATCATATCCTCCTCAAAATGGACTCGCATCTTGTTTTACAAACAATACATATCCTATTGGTAAACGAATGTGTCAAAGTATGAATTACAAAGGAAAAGGATTAGGCCTTCATGAGCAAGGTATCCTAGAACCCCTTTCTGTTCAAAGAAACCCATATCACCATGGCCTTGGTTATACACCTAAGTGTCCTAGTCCATCAAACCTTCCATCTATCCTAGGTCCTCATTCTAGTCCATCAAAAATTCCATCTATCCTAGGTCCTCATTCTAGTTCATCACACCTTCTATCTATCCTAGGTCCTCATCCTAGTCCATCAAACCTTCCCTCTATCCTAGGTCCATCTCCTATTCTTCAAGAACAACAAAGGCACACATCCTTGATCCACTTTCAAAATTCTTCATTCATTAACTCATCCATCATACCTCCATATCGTTCATCTCAATACACTCCTTCCATTTCTTTTGGAAGCAATTTGGGTGCCAAATGTCAAAAGCTTCAATATAAAACTCCACATGTACCAAAGGATCAACATGTCTCCTCGAAGAGTCATGCAAAAATAAAAGAAAATTTGATTCAAAATCAAAAGAAAAATCTAAAAGGCCACAAAGGCCCATCAAAGAAAAAAGGAAATTTTCAAAGACCACAAAGGTCCATAAATCAAAAAGAAAAATGTCAAAGGCCACAAAGGTCCACAAAGCAAAACTCAAAGTCAAAAGTCATGTGGATTCCTAAAAGTCTCATAAAAGCAATAAAATCTAAATTGGCATCCAAATTTGCTAATCCAAAAGCTTCCTCCAATTTTCCATCTAATCACCTATCACCTTCCAAATCCATTTTTCCTCCATCACTTCACTGCCCTTCAAAGTGTGTGCCAATGTTGATCTTTCCGACCTTTCCATCTATCCATCTATAGACATCAAAAATATACAAATTGATATCGCACACTCGATCTTGATCTACTAACATCTCTTCATCCTAAATTATCCATCTGTCTAACCATTTAATCGAATATCCTTATTTGATTAAAGTCATCATAATTCCCCTTTTAATTAAATAAATCCCTCAATTTAATTAAATCATCTCTGTGTAATTAGCTAGGTCATTTCATCTTCCTATCTTTATTTAATTAAATAATCTATATTATTTGATTAAATCTCTAAATTTAATCTAATTAAATTAAATAAATCAAGCATTTATCTAATTTAATCTAACATCACCCCTTTGGTTAAATAAATCAAAAATATTTATTCAACTAAGTCAATCATTCTTTTCTCATTTTGAGTTATTTAAATCCTAAAATCTAAGTCAAAATGGTCAAATCAACTAACATCATTTAAATTAATCAAATCATGATCAATGTTAATCCTAATCACTCAAATCCTCTAGATTTTGCAACTTGCACATGAAAATCAATTTAATTTATTTATAAATCACCTATTTTCATTCAAAAAAGGCATCCAAGTGGGAATATTCCTCAAATTTGAAATCTCCCCCCAAAAGGACTTGTCCCTTCCAACATGGCATTTAACATCTCTTACAAGTCCTTTTCCTGAGCCATGTGACATTAACTTCACCTTTCACCTCATCCTTCAAGCCATATTTTGAATTTGAATCTCCCCCCTCTTTGCACATTCTTCAAAACTTGCACATCCTCCATCCATTCACAAGTTGACAAGTGGAATTTTGTCATTGGCTCATTCTTAGTCCCACATTGCTCTATTTTGGGCATGCTTTCAACTTATCAATCTATAAATAAGAGGTTAATCTCCTCATCTCATCATCCACAACTTGAGTAAACTTACTATACTCAAATTCATAGCAATTTTCATCCATCTCATTGAATCATAGCTAGGTTTTTTGCAGATTTTAGCTTGGAGCATTCATCAGTCTTCATCAAAGTGGATCACAATCTTCATCAAATCATCAAAGCTAGCATTAGAGTTGGGAAAGGGCCAATTTTCACATCAAATTGGCACCAATTCCCCCATGGGATCAAGAGTTTGCATTGCTTTCAATAGGATTTAATGTACTTTCTTGTTCTTTCATTATTTTTTTCTCTTCATTCCTATTTTGAGTTTTGTTAATGGATTTCATGGGGAATCCTTGTTCTTACTTGCATTTGATCTCCTAATGTATTCATTTGTTGTGTTTTACAGGTATTTGGATTAGGGATTCACATTTTGGCGCTAGAAGGAGGGCTTGAATTAAAAATCTAACACATTTTTTTAAAATTTTTGTCGTTTTAGCCCTCTTTAATGTTCTTTTAGCACTCTTTAATGTTCTTTTAGTGCCCATGATCACTGTTTTAGCACCCATGAATCAGTTTTAAAATGACCATATCTTGGTCATACGAAGGTCTTTTTTGATGCTTTTTTTTTAAATAGGGTAGAATTTCGTAATCTATCCAATGGTGTAGGTGTTTCTTAACTATTAATGAGTTAAAATTTTCAAATTTGCATCTAAAGTAAAAACACATGATAACTTGGCTAAGTTTTAGGGTGTTTTGGTAAATGATTCATCTAACCCCTATATCCTTTTGTTTTTTATCTCATCTAACGTTTTGATCACTTTTGTAGCTTGGGAATCGAAATCAAAAGAAAGAGAAGCATGAGAAGGATATTTTGTTCAATCAAAGTGTTTTTAAACACTTTACTGTTTGTTTAACACTTCTTTAAGAATTTGTTACCTTCTCCTTCTTAG
Organism: Sequoia sempervirens; assembly: GCA_007258455.2. Taxonomy (NCBI): domain Eukaryota; kingdom Viridiplantae; phylum Streptophyta; class Pinopsida; order Cupressales; family Cupressaceae; genus Sequoia; species Sequoia sempervirens. The sequence goes on from VDFB02136358.1 coordinate 15,683, forward strand.
GACACTAGTTTTCGTTTGGGCTTAAAAAGAACCTTTTCCATTTCTTGCAAAGGCTAAAATGAACTTTAGGATCATAACTTACTAGATTTTGTTTATTGGATTAACAATTGAACAAGGCAATTTCTCACACTTCATTTGGTGCTCTAAAATGAACTCACATTTTGCTTTGAGGATTTAAAAAGAACAAGTGTAGTTGTGTTTTTTGTGAAGGCTTACTTAGACTAAAGGCATTGGAAAAGGACATATGCGCTTCTCTCGCGCTTTATAGCGATCTTGAGAATCAAAATGCCTTTTCCATGACTTTGGGTTAAGACAAAGTAATCACCTCCACACTTCAATTAGGGCTTAAAATTGAACAAACTATTTTGTGAGTGTGAGTGGGGACTTTGTTGCGTACATTCTCTCTCCTTGTTGCCAACAAGGATTGATCGAGTTACGAATATTTTTCTTCATTCGCTTTTGTTTATCCTAGAGGGCCTTCCTTGGGGAAAAAGTACTCACCCAAGGGAACGACTCAGTCGGTAATACTCTAAAGCCAAGAGTATTTCCAGCCAGGATATAAATGTGGATATTGGACGAAACGCCAATATCACGCGGTTGACTCCAACAAGATGGATCTGAAAGGGGACTCTTGCCATGTTGGGTTAACTCCTATGAACGAAAAGTCCTTACTAAAACCCTTGTGCTAGAATTTTCCAAAATCCTTTATCTATTTTTTGGTGCAAGAACAATCGTTCTGAAGCCACCCCACACTTTTACGGTCTTCTAGTAGAGATGGAAAGCATGCCATGGGAGTTTCATGGGTGTTGATGCTTGGCTGCCTCATATAAGTGAGTGTCGTGGAGGGGAGCCAGTGGGGTCAAGCATCTAACCATTCGCTAGAGATAAGCGTAGCTGGACTTGTCCAAGTGGGAATCCAACAAATATTGTCTTACACATCCATAGGATTGTACTTTTTCTTGGGTTACAAAATGCATTGCTTGATCGAAAACATCATGAAAACAAACGCTTAACATCATCATCTAAATTTCAAACCCTTTTGGAGACAAATACAATTGACTCAATCCATATGTTATTTCTTTCCCTTGGGATTCACATCCTTAGAGGTTTCTAAACATTGGATTACATCTCGATTTGTCTACTTAAGTAAACAAGAGGAAAACCCTTGCCTTAAGTTCATCAAATTTCCACATAACATATCTTGTGGGGTTTGAAGAAGTTAGGACATTGGACATTTAGTTTGAAAATATAATCAAGAAAGTTTTTGTGATAAAAGAAATTCACTAATCAAGATGAAATCAATTGAACCCAACACATGTGCTTGTGTATCTTTTGTCTTATGGTCTTTTGAGAAAACATTGATCTTTTGGTTTGAAGGGAAAAGCGTGTTCTTCAAAACCTTGGCCTTGTAAACAAGTCCTTCTTAGGTTCATTTAGGATCAAAATAAAACACTTCATCCATTTCAAACATTTATCATCCCATCCCACAAGCAACTTTGGTACTTTGGAAACATCATTCTAGACTTGGGTAAATAATCAAAATCAAAATCACCTTGTTTAGTTAGGAGTATGGAAATGCATCATTTCTCATACCTCTAGTTAAATTAGCACCCCTTTGAACAAGTTTATCCTAAAGATCACATCCAACATCTTAGGGTTTACAAGTTCATTATCCAAATAAAACAGTCAAAATCAAACCCTAAGTCTAGCATTGATCCTAGGTCCCTAAACATTCAACACTCATATCATTCACCCATTTTCATCCTCCATCTCATCATTGGTCCTAAACACCGTAGAGGTCACTTTTACAACAAGGTCAAAACACAAGAAAAACATGGAATATAAACTTGATCCATACATCATGAGTGGTCTAAACCAACCAAACTATCAAAACCTTATAATGCCAATGGATTTCCAACATTCACATTTATACATGGGATCATTATCTCCCACAAATCTCAATGGTACAACAGATTTGAGTATGCCTAGTCAAAAGATTGGAACATCTTTCCCGATGATAGATCTAAATCCAAAACTAAAAGTCTATCCATCAAACAATCAATACATAAGTCTTCGAACAAACAACGTCATGCCAAAAGTGAATGTACCAAGTACAAGATTACCAAACATGAATCTGGAAAACTTTGGGATGGATATGTTTGCAAATCATACGAATATTCCCAAAACCAACAATGTCCAAATTCAACCTATCATGCCAAATCTAAACACCATCCCAAATCAAAACATTGTCCCAAATAAATTTTTCCATGATCCCATGCAAAAACCACAAGTATGCATCCCAAATTTGCTTGAACAAAAACCAAATCAACTATATCAAGGGAGTCAAGATCGAAATCAAGAACAAATTTGGCAAGATCAAATTTCTACAGTTACCAAAATAGTTGAGTCATTGCGCCAAGGGAAATCTCCACCACCATTACCTACATCATTCATTGGTCTAGGGCTTCCCCCTTTACCTAGCACCAATCACTCCATCCAAATCAATCCACCTAACACCAATCAAGCCATCACATCAAATCCTTTGAATATACCATCGACATCGCACCAACAGATGGTATCCAATCAAGCAACAATGATGATCCCAACCAATCAAAATATGGTCTCCCAAGGGCCTATCACCTCGTTCATTCCAACCATCCCTATCACTTCGATCATTCCAAACACCACCCTCACGATCGCTTCAAGTGTATCTCAACCACTTGTGACCGCATCCAACACGATTCCAAATACACCACCACTACTGCCAAAACCAAGTGCAATAAGTCAATATCATAGCTGTGTGTGTGAAAAATGTATCAATTTAAATGAAATTCAAACACATATCAATAAGACATTAAATCAAGAAAAACTGAAAAAGAAAATAGAATGAACAAACTGTGACCACAGCTTCCCTGAAATCATCTTATCTCTCTCTAACTCCAGCGTTTTGTTGTTTCCAATGGCTCTTAGATTAGCAGATCAAGCTCAACAAAATGACAGCATGAAGAACGAGATTTTAAAATGCACACTATGCTAAATGCAAGGCTATGCTAAGATGAAAGTATGGTTGTGATGCTAAAAGACTATGATTGCATAAGCTAATTGCATGTATGTACGTGCATTTTCATATGTATGCGTAGGTAACCAAAGCTTGGATTTGTATCGGCTTTTATAGAGTTTTAGAATGGATTCGATTGGCTGATTTGATTAACGGCCCGGATTAAGCTTGTTTGAATGGACGGTGGAAGATTTTTGAAAGTGGATGAGGGAGATAGAAGGTTTCCCTTTTCCTTCGATTGTCGTCATTGAGATCCCAAGGGAAATTGTCATTTTGAAGAATAAGTTAGAATTAGTTAGAATTAAATAAAATAAATTTATTTAATTTAGAAGTGAAGACATATATAGAAATTCACATAATTAAATAAATTGTATTTAATTATGTTTTAGAATGAATTTAGAGTGAGGAAAATATTAAATAAAATATTTAATATTTAATTTGATTATGGGATGAAGAGAATATTCCATTATTTAAATATTCAAATATTCAAACTTTAGAATGATATGATAATTAAAGTAAATAATCGTATTTATTTAATTTAATTAAGAGGAATGTGGGAAATGTCAATAATTAAATAAAATTATTTATTTAATTAAGGTAGAAGAATTAGAAAATGAGCAATATAAATAAATAATTAAATTTATTTATATGTAGATGACTTTAGGAGAATTAATTAAATAATTCATATTTAATTAATGTAGAAGAATTAGAAAATGAATAATATAAATAATTAATTAAATTTATTTATATGTAGATGACTTTAGGAGAATTAATTAATTAAATTATATTTAATTAATTAACAGGCTTAATCATAACCATTTTTAGACGTATACAATTTGCCCCTCTTTGAAGTGATGTGTGAAACACATTGCTTCAAAGAAAAATAAGATTTTGCCCCTGATATTCTTTCGATGTTTCTGCTAATGATGCCCCCTCGGGAGGTAAATCATGGATGAGAGAGAGAGTGGTTTAGTTCTCGAAAAATGATGGAAAAGAAATGTCCCATTTTAAAAATAAAGTCAAAAGGGAGCAAACTTACCCTTGTTTGACCTTTAAAAGGTAAAAAAGTTGAAAAAGACAAGTCATTTGCACTTTTGACTTTGTGAATACTGTAGCTCTAAGAGTGACCTTGCGACATGGAGATTCCTTATCATCACCACCAATTTGAGAGATATCACCGATACCAGAGGCCAGCTGTGTATAGACCACCAGTGAGTTGATCTAACCACCTGTGCTTTCAAATTTTTCGTGTTTGAATCAAAATTTTTTATTTTTCCGCAGATTTTGAAGATGAAAATGTTGTTTGCACGCTTTTAGGATAGTTTGAGCGCTTTCAATAATTTTTTCGGTGCTTAGGGTTAAAACAATAGTGCATACAGGGTAGATTTTGAATAGCTAGGGTAAAACCAGTTTAGCACATTCAATGAAAATTAACGTGCATATAGGGTATGATAGGAAAATTTAGGAGTATGGCACATATAGGAAAAATAGTAGCGCATATAGGAAAATGCGCATAGGGAAAAAACAGTGGCGCTTAGGTTGATTAAAGTAGCGCATATAGGGAAACGTGCATAGGGGATCTGTTTGAGCACATTTAGTGAAAACAACGGTGCATACGGGTTTGAGCGCATCCCGTGAAAAGAACGGTGCATATGGGTTTTAGCGCATAGAGTCCACAGAATAGCGCATATGATAAAATAAGTAGAATTGAGGATTTGATGATAGTAATGTGAAAATGATGATTTATATATTGCTTCCTTAGTCAATAGATTTGTGAAATTGTCATGTCATCATGCTGATATGGATAGAAATGATAGGATAATCTGATGATTGATTGATAACTTTGCTTCCTAGAGTAGAAAACAAAGAGTAATTGTCTGATAACTTTGTTTCAAAAACAAAGAGTAGATTGAACTGATAACTTTGCTTCCTAGAGTAGAAAACAAAGAGTAATTAAACTAATAAATGATTGATATGACTTCTGATAAATTTCCTTTCTGTGATAGAAAACAAATAGGATTTGATCGTTTGAACAGATTTGATATGATATCCAGCTAGATAGATTGTGTATTGGTTTTCTTGATAGGATTGATTGTGTGATATGGGTCAATTGATATGATGCATTGATATGAGTCATTGATATGGGTCTGATATAGTTCACTGATATAGGTCATTGATAGATATGAGTCTAATTGAGTTTGATTGATTGATTGGTATGATTTTGATGAATTATCCTTGTGATGAAAAATAAGAGGTTTTCAAAAACCTCCAGATTAGAGAGCGGCACTCGGCGGGATGGGATAGGATACCTGAGTTGACACCTGCTGATGTAGCATTGATAGATACTTGTGGTTTGAGATCCTTGTTGGCTATGCCGCCGATTCGGGTCAACAGAGGATTGTTGATGGCACTGGAAGAGTGATGGCATTCGGAGCACAACACCTTTCATATGCCGACTGGTGAGGTGACGGTGACTCTCGAGGATGTATACAAGATATTAGGTATCCCAGTGGTTGGTGCCCTTGTGTATTATGATCACAAGGAGCTTGGGGGTACAGATGCCTTGAGGAGAGTATATGGTGATGGACAGATAGCTGAGTACTGGGTACCGTGGGCTGACTTTTGAGGATATCCAGCCTTACCTGCAATTTTGGGTGCATTCATTGGAGGTCTCCTTTGTCCAGATCGCTGGGCAAAGGGATTATCAGTGGGATGGGGCAGAATTTTGGAGCAGATGTTGCTACAGCCGTGGAGATATGCATGGGGGAGTTGCATGCTAGCGCATCTATATCACGATTTGCATCAGGTGGTATACAGGGGTTCTTCCAGTTTGTCCTGTGGTGTGACATTGCTACAGATCTGGGCATGGGAGTATCTTGTTGTGACTAGACCGGCGTGCCCCAAAGTTAGGCCACCAGGCAGACCCTATATGTATACATATGCCATGTTCCTTACCCAGTCCAAGCTGGGCAAGGTGGATTACTGGAGATGACTTTTGGATGATATGGATACAATGGTATGGTGACCATATCTTGATTACGAGCAATGGGCTATAGATGATCTAGACCATATGTATGCATTCCTCGATTTTTGATAGGGAGGACTCCTTTTATTCTTGAGAGGTTTTTGGCGTTGCGGGTGCAGAGGTAGTTTGGATTTACGCAGGGGATGCCACAGGGGTTGCACACTATGCCCGGAGTAGAGATGAGGTCAGATGGGGGCCATGTATTTCTTATTAGGTAGCATATACAGAGTTCCAGTCATTAGCACCTAAGGCATAGGAAGACAGGCGAGACATTATTGATGTTGGCATGTCTGATGAGTACTCTCTATATTACCATACACATCTTTTTCCATGGTTTACCAGTCCTGATGAGCTAGCACCCATTCTGGTAGTACCACAGCCAGGGGCAGTGAAACAGGAGGATGTGGCTGGTGGCGAGTAGGGAGCAGTTGGAGGAGAGGAGGTGGAGAGCGGAGGTGAGGAGGAGAGTTCAGATGGGGATGATGGAGATGATGGCAGGGATGAGGGATAGGTGTTGGGGAGGTCGAGGCTAGATATTCTGAGGGGTGTCCAAATCATGCGGCAGTCGAGGATAGGGATTGGGTGACGAACAGTTATCTGGATGGGATACTCATCTTAGTAGGGGCAGATAGCCACACTTCAAGCCCAAGTGTAGACACTACAGGGACAACAGGGACAGTTACAGAGTCAACTGGGGAAGGTGCAGGGATTCATTGTATAGCTACAGGCACAGCTAGCACAGGCTCAGGCATAGGCACAGGCACACACACCTGCCCTAGACCCACAGTTAGCCCAGGTGATGACAGAGAGAGATGCATTTAGACAGAGGGTAGTAGAGGCTGAGGGCGTGGCTTAGAGGCTGATGGGCACCGTAGAGAGTGCATCATTGCGGGATGCCATTGCAGAGGGCATGGAGATGGTGAGGGAGGCCAAGTATTACAGAGTCAGATATGAGGAGCTATGTCCTCCCGAGCGCAGAGAGCCATATCCCTAATCTCGTAGTAGGACAAGGAGTAGATCACAGACACATACATAGAGCATGGGAGTGACTGGGCCTCAGCGAGACCCAGACGTAGGCACCAATGGTAGGCCACCTCTTTCCGAACCAGCTTCATCAGGGGCATCGACCAGTTAGCAGATAGAGTGCACATATGTGTATCATTTTTGGAGCATGTATACTAATTTTTGATCATATCTGATGTAGTTCACTTTGGACATTTTAGTTTCATTGGACATGTGGACATTTGTATCATTTTTTATGAGTGATGATATGCAGTGGCGATGATTATTTTTGATGATGTGATGTGCATTTTTGAGATGATAATGTGATATGCATTTATTTTCATGTGTTTATGGATTTTGGTATGCATTTGAATGATCTGATGATTAACATGATATGCAGGATAATTTGATATGATGTTTTTATTATGATGATGATGATTTGATAAATGTGTACTAATGATGTTATGTAGGTGGATGACTTATAATGTGATTATGAAAATGTATGTATGGAATGTTTTTTTTTTTTTGGATTTTTCAATGCAGGTAAAAGATGATAATATGAAAAATGAATGTTGTGTTCATGTTATGCATTATGAATTTTGTATGATAAAATGATATGATATGATGTAAAATGATATGAGTAAATGGTGAGGAGATGTATGATAAAATGATATGTGATGAAAATATAATGATTTGTAATGAGAATGAACGGATAAATGAAATGATAAATGAGATTATAATGATAATGAAATAATAAAGAAATGAAATGATAGTTAATGACATGAAATGATAAGATAATGATAATGATAAGAGATGAAATGGGGTGATATGAGATGTTAATGAAAGTAATGATGATGCAATGAATGAAATGAAAATGAAATGAAAATGAAATGAAAATGAAATGAAAATGAAATGAAAATGAAATGATGAAATGATAATGGTAACAAAATGATGAAATGATAATGGTAATGAAATGATGAAATGATAATGGTAATGAAATATTAAATGATATGAAATGGAATGTTAAATGATAATGATAATGAAATGATGAAATGATAATGATAATGAAAATGATGAAATGATAATGGTAATGAAATATTAAATGATATGAAATGGAATGTTAAATGATATGATAATGAAATGTTAAATGATATGAAAATGGAATGTTAAATGATATGAAATTGAAAATGTTAAATGATAATGATAATGAAATGTTAAATGATATGAAATGGAATGTTAAATGATAATGATAATGCAATGTTAAATGATATGAAATGGAATGTTAAATGATAATGATAATGCAATGTTAAATGATATGATAATGAAATATTAAATGATAATGATATTGAAAATGATAAGGAAAATAAAATGAAAATGGAATGATGATGAAATGCAAATGAAATGATAATGGAATGATAATGAAATGCAAACAGAATGATAATGACATGCAAATGGAATGATAATGAAATGATAATGAAATGATAATGAAATGCAAATGGAATGATAATGAAATGATGAAATATAAATGAAATGATAATGAAATGCAAATGGAATGATAATGAAATGATAATGAAATGATAATGAAATGATAATGAAATGATAATGAAATGCAAATGGAGTGTTCGAATGTCCTCCAAAAATAGTCCAAAGAAACATTGCAACCATTGGCCCTTCAAAACTCTTGATGCAAATCCAATATGCAGTTATGTACAATGACCTAAAATGAAATGCAACTAAATAAAATTGACCATTTTGTTGAGCCTTTTGGCTAGCCTGCTTAAATCATCATAGAGCGTTTGAAAATGTTGGAAGTGTGTACAAGCATCAGAGGGGAAATTAGCACCAATGATGACCTGAGTACAACTTTCATGATTTTTGATATAGCATCTAGGTATAATTGAATCGAGATGACCTGAGCATTTCTTGCGTAAACAGACAAAGACTAACCACCATCTGATGCAAATTTGGAACTGTCATCAATGATAAATCATCAGATCTCGCGACATATTTGCAACAGATAAATGATTAACCTCCAGACAGCAGACAAAGAAAAATCATTCTCTTTCCTTGCCACTCTAGTTCAGTACATCATCGAGTGTGCTCCAGAGAAATGATATCGAAAATTAAAAAACCATTGTTCAAAAATAAAATACTATGATTCCAAACATTATTCAGATTATAGATCATCCAGATATGAGTCATGATAAGGTATGCAACTGAAAGTTATTGTGATATGGATCAATGAGTGGATTTTTTATCGATACGGTTTGATTTTATTTTATTTTTTTGCATGATTGGCTTTGATGTCAGTGTCTCATTTTTTTGGTAAAACTTGAAAGTTGATTGCCCCCAGTATGCCCATGTTTTCCTTTGGTATTGACACAACTTGCAGAAATGAATATTTACAATAAATCAAGCCATGATAAGACATTATCGTTCTAGGAAAATGATGATAGCATGATGTTGGTATGGCCCTAAGATGATGGGAAAGATGTATGAAAAGGAAGGCTGAAAAGTTAAGTGTAGAACATGAACTAATAGATGGAGACCTACAAATAGCGTCTGTTTGCCAGATTTTCACTATTTGTTTTTATTGCATTTTTCTTGTCAATAGACTACCTGTCGCCAGGTTTTCACCCTATGACGTCATTTTTTTTTTTTAAAGCTACTACCGAGATGCCTGTTTTCCAGGTTTTCACCAAGGTAACCATTTTTTTAGGACACTTTCTAATTTTTTTGTATTTCTTTAGGACTTTTTCTCCTTTTTTTGGAGACTTTTCTTATTTTTTTGGATTTTTTTAGGACTTTTTCTATTTTTTTGGATTTCTTCAGGACTTTTTCTGATGATGATAACCACTTTAGACAATACTTTTTCAAGTGCATGTTGTTGATAGGCTCGTCAAACAGGTCCCCTTCTGGCGTTGATAATTTGTAGGCTCCTAAACCATAGACTGCGATAACCACGTAAGGACCTAGCCAATTTGGTTCAAATTTTCATTTCTTCTCTCTGTCCTGCTAATTGCATGGGTTTTCTTTCAAAACTAGATCACCCACTTGAAAGGTACGGGGCTTTACTTTGTGATTATAGCTACGAGACATCATCTTTTGATATGCTTTTAAATGATCAGTTGCTCTTTGTCTCTTCTCATCTAGGAGTTCAAGTTCTTGGAGTCGGGAGACTCTGTATTCATCATCCATTGTAAGACCTTTCAACGATACCTTGAGTGAGGGAATCTCAACTTCTAGAGGTAGTATGGCTTCTGCTCCATAGACAAGAGCAAATGGTGTTGCTCCTGTTGGTGTGCGAACACTGGTTTTGTAGGCCCATAGAGCGGGATTGAGTTGAACGTGCCAATCCTTCCCTGAATCATTCACAGTCTTCAAAAATTTTAATATTGTTTTATTTGAGGCCTCTGTTTGGCCATTCCCTTGTGGATAGTAAGGTGTTGAATATCTATGGTGAATGTGAAATCTCTCACAAAGTTCATCAACATCCTAATTTTTGAATGGATGTCTATTATCTGTAATAATGGAGTTGGGAATGCCATACCGACAAATAATATAGTTGAGTATGAATGCCGATATTTGTTTGCTAGTAACTTTAGTAAGAGGGACTGCCTCAATCCACTTGGTAAAATACTCTATAGCTGTGATGATGAACTTATGCTCGTTCGATGAAGAAGGATAAATCTTGCCCACCAGATCTAACCCCCATTGAGAAAATGGCCAGGTTAGCATGAATGGTTGAAGTTCCTGTGCAGGAGCATGAATGAGATTCCCATGAATCTGACATTTTGAGCATGTTTTCACAAAAGTAAATGATTCCCTCTCCATTGTAGGCCAGTAATAATCCATTCTAATCAATTTCTTAGATAAGGTCAGTCCACTCGAATGAGTACCACAAATGCCACCATGAACTTCTTGTAAAGCTTTGTTAGATTCCTCACGTTCAAGACATCAAAGTAGAGTACCATCAAGACCACGGCGATAAAGGGTGTCAGCAATAAGAATGTAGCGAGCGGATTGGCGGATAAAATTGTGTTTTGGGTTATGGGATAAATCGGGTGGTGGGATATCGTCTTTGAGGTAGGCATAAATTTTTTCATACCAAGGTGAATCAGATCCTACCAAGTGGCAAATAATTTGACTTTTGAGCGTGTCATAGGCAGGTGTAAATGATTGTTCCACCAGAAATTCATAACGAGTCTAATTTTTTGGGAGTTGTAGCAATGACAGCATGAAGAACAAAATTTTAAAATGCACACTATGCTAAATGCAAGGCTACGCTAAGATGAAAGTATGGCTATGATGCTAAAAGGTTGTGATTGCATAAGCTGATTGCATGTATGTATGTGCATTTTTGTATGCATGCGTAGGTAACAAAAGCTTGGATTTGTATCAGCTTTTATAGAGTTTTAGAACAGATTCAATTGGTTGATTTGATTAACGGCCCGGATTCAGCTTGTTCGAATGGACAGTGGAAGATTTTTGAAAGTGGATGAGGGAGATAGAAGAATTCCCTTTTCCTTCGATTGTCATCATTGAGATCCCAAGGGAAATTGTTATTTCGAAGAATGAGTTAGAATTAGTTAGAATTAAATAAAATAAATTTATTTAATTTAGAAGTGAAGACGGATATAGAAATTCGCATAATTAAATAAATTGTATTTAATTATGTTTTAGAAATGAATTTAGAGTGAGGAAAATATTAAATAAAATATTTAATATTTAATTTGATTATGGGATGAAGAGAATATTCCATTATTTAAATATTCAAATAGCCAAACTTTAGAATGATATGATAATTAAAGTAAATAATCATATTTATTTAATTTAATTAAGAGGAATGTGGGAAATGTCAATAATTAAATAAAATTATTTATTTAATTAAGGTAGAAGAATTAGAAAATGAACAATATAAATAAATAATTAAATTTATTTATATGTAGATGACTTTAGGATAATTAATTAAATAATTCATATTTAATTAATGTAGAAGAATTAGAAAATGAACAATATAAATAAATAATTAAATTTATTTATATGTAGATGACTTTAGGAGAATTAATTAAATAAATTATATTTAATTAATTAACAAGCTTAATCATGACCGTTTTTAGACGTATACAGTAGCATCGCACTAAAAGCACATCAAGCCTACCAACAAGTGCTTCAACAATATCAGGTGGCTCCACAAGTAGCTCAAGCTACCCACACCGCTCAAGCTACCCAAGCTTCCCAAGCCTCTTAAGCTACCCAAAAAACACAAGCACAAACACGAAAAATGATAATTATCGAGGATACCAATGGACATTCAACCACTGGTGATAGCATTGACAATCTCCCCACCACAATTGCTAAAAGTATTGATCAAGATCTATCCATCAAAGAGCACATTGGATATGTTTCTATCTCATCCGAAGATCAAATCAACATAGGTCAAGAGTCACTTTTCAATTGTGATCAAAATCTGCCAATAATACCTAACAATGATCCAATTCAAGAAATGTCAACATCATTTGACCCTATGGTTAAAGACATTGGAAATCCCTCCACCACAATTATTGAAAACAATGATCAAGATCTCTCCATCGATGAGCACCTTGAAGATGTTTCCACCCCATCTGATGATCAACGCACCATACATCAAGAGCCACTTTTTAGTGATCTATTTCAAGGAGTGTTAAGATTATTTGATCCCCTTGACATAATGCACGATCTGTTGACCTATAATCATGTTAAAAATGTCTCTACATTGCCTCATGAGTTAAAGGACATATCTCAAGAATTTATTCCAAAGCAAGATCAAAATCTTCCACTAAGGTCTAGCAATGGTCCTTTCCAAGACATATTGACATCCTTCGACCTCATGGTTACAAATATTGAAGGAACCCTAAACTTGACACTTGAGGATATTGAACCACTTACCATGTCTAATGACAACATCCAAGAACCCCTTATAGGCAATCCATCCTTTGAAACTGGTCCATGTCAAGAACTGTATCCAAAGCATGTCAAAAGAAACTTCGAAATCATTCAATATCAAGAATTTGTATCTTCAAGATACTACAATAATCTAATGGACACCCTCCTATCTATGCAAGATGATCATATCCATAATCATCCATCTACCTATGAGATGCTTTATGCAGATGGACACGTAGATGATCTTCATCTAGAACAAAATTTTGTTACACACAAAGAGCAGATTATCAACTCCTACAGTCAAACTAAGTTATCAACATCAGGATCAGATATATCCTGAATTCAGACTGAGGACATTAGGTATGCAGATGTCCAACATTATCCGCTCAAGGAAACAAGTCAGATAGAACATGATATTCCAGAGTTAGCAGAGCAGCAAATGGAAATAACGTCACCTACGGTGGTCATTTATCAGAGAATTCATTCTAAACAAAAGTTCTCGGAACAAGCAGAATCAAAGAACAAAGGTACTACTTCCACCATACTGGGGGCAACTTCGTCTCAAGCAAACGTCAACATAGGGAGCATGAAGAATCTTTATGATGAAACTAGTGTCAATACTACAACCAGCCATGTCATGCATCTTCATCCACCTATCATCCCATCCATGAATTGGTACCAACATCAAAAGAAGGTTTCGAATCAAAGCACAAAGAATGTTATCAAATCAAGAGAAGTTGTAAAGCATAATGTTCAAATCAAATATAAATGGATACCAAAGAATACAAAGAAAGACCATCCCTATCAAACTCCATCAGTCAAAGAAACTATGGGGAAAAATAAAAAAGGGGAAAGTATCCATCAAGGATGTCCACAAAAGAAAAAGCAGGCTTTTCAAGTGATGTACAAAGTGTATCAAGTAGTTGGTCCTAATTCCATGCACACTTTCGTATCCACCCATCATTGCTCATCTTCCCAAGTTTGGAGAGTCAAAGGTTCCAAACTATCAACCAATCCATCTTTTATCCCTAAACACACTCCATCCACGCCTACACGCATGATATCCAATTCTCACATCAACCATGTATTGGCAACGACCCTTTATCATAAGGATTCAGAAGGCACTCTATCACGATGTGTGTACAGAGACAGAGTTAACCCTGGTATCAATGAAGCAGATCAAGAATCCCAAAAGTTGCATTCAAGTGCACGTATCTTAGCAAAGCAGCTCCTTCAAGTAGGATATCGGTGGCACATTATGACAGGGGAATCTACGTCAACACCACCAGGTGGTTCAACATGTATCTTTCAGAAAAAAACCAAAAAAATCAAAAAAATATGAAAATCCAAAAAAATTAGAAAAAGGATTAAAAATCATCCTCTAGTGAAAACCACTACGGTGGCGCTTTGGGAAAGACCATGAAGAAAACCTAGCAAATAGGTGTCTTGTGTAGAATCGAGCATCTACGTGCATTAGTTTAGGTAAAAGCATCTTATCCCATCCATAATAAACCCAACATTCCATCCATCTCATCCATAATAAATCCATTCATCCATGAACCATTTATCCAATTCATCTTTATCCATCTACATCCATGGTCCAAGTTATCTTGATCTTGATAAATTTTGAGGCACACTTTATGCTTGCTTATGGTAAACATCTTGACATGGGCCATTTTCATTGATCCTATCCTATGCAATGTTATCTGAGCCATGAAGCATTATCCAAATGAGCGTTCTTTATCTGAACACCTCATCTTATCGCAAGATAAATCCTTGGCATACTTTACGTGCTTACCATATCCATCCATCCATAAACCAATCCAAGCATCCACACATTGCATTCTGTACATTGCTAGACATTGGGGATAGATATTTAGATCTCGCTTCAAAAATAAATCTTGATCTATATCCTCCAACTTATGTGGCGATCCGAATATTGACAAATGTGAAACCAAATTGGTCAAAAACTTGTAAACAAAAATTCCAAATCACTAGCCCATGGCATATTTTGACGAGAAGGCATTCCTTATCAAGCTTCATCTTTCATCGAACATCAATCAAAACAATCAATATCAGTCGCATCTAATTTGCACGTCAACGTCACATCACATCATCCAAACATCTTTTGTTTCAAATCAAACATCAACAATCCTGATCAATCAAATCCAATCAACCCATCATCATCTCAGGCTATCATTGTGTTGCTTAACACTATCCTTGCATTGTTGTGCATCCTCAACAATGTTATTATCATCAATCCTCATCATTCAAATCCTTGCATTGTTGTGCATCCTCAACAATGTTATCATCATCAATCCTTATCATTCAAATCCTTACATTGTTGTGCATCCTCAACAATGTTATCGTCGTCAATCTTGATCAATCAAATCCTTGCATTGTTGTGTATCCTCAACAATGTTATCATCATCATCATCAATCCATCAATCTGATCAATCAACCTTAGCTTGGTTTTCAACAAAAATCCTAAACAGAGCACTGATATCATCACACATATCCATATCAAAATAGTCAAAATCATGCAAAAATCCCAAAACATTCAAAACATATCAAAATCCAAAAACACTCATAAAGTCAAAAAAATGTCAAAAACATTGGAATCCAAACTACATCATCTCTGAGCTTAAACGTAGGCAAGGCTAATCTTTGATCAGTCCCCGAGACATCAAAATCCAAAAACATTCAAAAAAACACAAAAGTCCAAAAACATCCGAAAAAACATCAAAATCCAAAAACATTCATAAAATCTCAAAAAAGTGCAAAACATTCAAAACATCAAAAATAAAAACATTTGAAAAATCGAAAAAACACCAAAAACAACCTCAAAACATTTCAAAACATCAAAAACATCCAAATATTTGAAAAAATCCATCCATCTCATCTCGCGTTCACTCGCAATAATAAATCATCCATAATAAACTGATCATCACCTTCATCCTTTGGCAACGCAAACAGAAACAAGCGCAACAATCAGCAAAAGCAAGCTTCAATCGTAAAATCAAAAGCAAACAACAACATTTAACACAAAATCAAACTCTTGATCATTTTCAAACATGTCAATCAACCTTATATCAACATCCTATCAAAATAACTTATCAAACCATCATCATCCTATACAATGCATGTCCTAGGATATATCGTTCCGACAAAGGGCATCATTTTGGATATCACCTTGGATTCTTATCCTATCAAAACACATCCCTTTGGCTGAAGGTCTGAAGAACATTGGCTTGTTTGTGTACTTGATATTTTCTTTTGGTTTATCTTATTGCGTTCATTCCAAGGACCTCTCGATGATATCTGAACGAAGGATTTAGAGAGATAAGAATGGAGCAATGATCGTTATCTTTTGTCTATTGTGCTTGTTGGAAATTCTTGTAATATAACTTGGTGAATACTTGCTTTGTTAGGTACGTCCTAGCAAGGTTTTTGTATGTCAGGTGTGAACAAGAATACTCCTATCTGTTTGTTGAGTCAAAGTCCATCACACTAGGTGCAACGCCATCTTGGTTCTTTATACCCTGATGCATCGTGCCTACATGTGTTATCAAACATAAGGTAATTGGCCCTTTGAAAATCCCAACTCCTTGGCAAGAAATCATCATCATCATCATCATCATCATCATCATCTCATGTCTTGTTGGAATCTCTTATTTTCTTCTATCTCTTGCTTTTCACGCTAACATGGTACCATGACAGTTAATCATAAATCATCATTAATGCATCCATCCTGCATCCAAAAATCATACTGCATAATGAATATCATATCATATAGAAAGCATTAATCATACCACATGCATTCATCCCCACCATTGCATAATAAAGATTGGTTATTCTAAACATCTCATAAACCATACATTTATCATCTATTTTCATAATCATCCAAGCATCATCATATCAAATCATGTGCATCCATATCATCCATGCATCATCATATCATACATTACATATAAACATCATAATCATCTCATCATCAATAATGTCACTGTCATGGTACAAATCAGAATCAAGTGGGTGTAATATATCAAAATAGGCATAAGGCTAGCCATAGCTGGTGACTGTCTACATCATCAAATCTGTCTACATCAAATATTCAAGTTGAACTAATCTTGAACCTCTTTGTTGAGAGATCGACCCTCAAATCAAACCTCTTCGTCCAATCTCTCGAGGGGGCAGTATACTAGCATAATTCTTTTTGCTGGGGCAATAGTGGGGCATCTGAAAAATTAGAGAAATTTTGACTTTGATCTCAGCAAGATTATTCTTTGAACCAACGCAACAAGTGCATCACTTCAAAGAGGGGAAAAATGTAGACATTGAAAATATACAAATTGATATCGCACACTCAATCCTCATCTACTAACATCGCTTCATCCTAAATTATCCCTCTGTCTAACCATTTAATCAAATATCCTTTTTTTATTAAATTCATCATAATTCGCCTTTTAATTAAATAAATCCCTCAATTTAATTAAATCATCGTCTCTGTGTAATTAGCTAGGTCATTTCATCTTCCTATCTTTATTTAATTAAATAATCTATATTATTTGATTAAATATCTAAATTTAATCTAATTAAATAAAATAAATCAAGCATTTATCTAATTTAATCTAACATCACCCCTTTGGTTAAATAAATCAAAAATATTTATTTAACTAAGTCTAAATCATTCTTTTCTCATTTTGAGTTATTTGAATCCTAAAATCTAAGTCAAAATTGTCAAATCAACTAACATCATTTAAATTAATCAAATCATGATCAATGCTAATCCTAATCACTCAAATCCTCTAGATTTTGCAACTTGCACATGAAAATCAATTTAATTTATTTATAAATCACCTATTTTCATTCAAAAAAGGCATCCAAGTGGGAATATTCCTCAAATTTGAAATCTCCCCCCAAAAGGACTTGTCCCTTCCAACATGGCATTTAACATCTCTTACAAGTCCTTTTTTTGAGCCATGTGACATTAACTTCACCTTTCACCTCATCCTTCAAGCCATATTTTGAATTTGAATTTCCCCCCTCTTTGCACATTCTTCAAAACTTGCACATCCTCCATCCATTCACAAGTTGACAAGTGGAATTTTGTCATTGGCTCATTCTTAGTCCCACATTGCTCTATTTTGGGCATGCTTTCAACTTATCAATCTATAAATAAGAGGTTAATCTCCTCATCTCATCATCCACAACTTGAGTAAACTTACTATACTCAGATTCATAGCAATTTTCATCCATCTCATTGAATCATAGCTAGGTTTTCTGCAGATTTTAGCTTGGAGCACTCATTAGTCTTCATCAAAGTGGATCACAATCTTCATCAAATCATCAAAGCTAGCATTGGAGTTGGGAAAGGGCCAATTTTCACATCAAATTGGCACCAATTCCCTCATGGGATCAAGAGTTTGCATTGCTTTCAATAGGATTTAATCTACTTTCTTGTTCTTTCATTATTTTCTTCTCTTCATTCCTATTTTGAGTTTTGTTAATGGATTTCATGGGGAATCCTTGTTCTTACTTGCATTTGATCTCCTAATGTATTCATTTGTTGTGTTTTACAGGTATTTGGATTAGGGATTCACACCATCAACATGCCTTCCAACCTCCTATCCATTATCCAACATTCATCCCCCATCATTCTCCTTTAATCCAAACTTTTGCATAAGTCCTTAGATTCTTCCATCATATCATTAATCTGCCTACATTTAGGATTTTAATTCCCATTTCCATGGTTTATTAGAGGGATATTTGGTTGTGAAACTTGATGCTTAAGTCCTTCCTCCATCTCCCTATCATCCATATCCTATCTTCCATATTCCTCTTGCACTCTACACTTAGGGACAAGTTTCATCCATCTTATCATTCATGGTCATTATCCTTTCTATGGCCATTCCTTACATTTCCACCTTTGATCTTGACAAGGTTAAGGATCTTCTCGAACATCATACATCTTATCCTATTCACTTCATCCAAATCTTCTATACCATATCCTTTTTCATGCATCTTCTCTTATATTGTGGGGAATCTTGTTTCTTCAATTGGTCATCACATTCCATCTTAAAAAAAAAAATTAGAAAAAGTCATGAAAAAAAAAGCTCATAAAAAAATTGAAAAAAAGTCTTGGAAAAGTGCAATAAAAACAAGTGGTGAAAACCTAGCAAACAGGTGCTACTTGTGATCAAAATGGGCTCCTCTATCTATTAGATTATGTATTGCATTCGCTTTACGGCATCATCTATCCATGTCTATCATTTGTACATATCTATCATATCCATATCATGTAACGGGAATCCATGTGTTTCATCATGGCTTGATGAAATTTGTACATATCCATAATATTCAGGTTGTGTTTACATTGGGGGCAGAAACATAGACTAAACAAGAGAGGGGCAACAAGCTTTTAGAATATCACAAACGGACAAATGATAGTTTGCAAAGCACAATATCTATTGATGCATCAAACCAACCACAACATTAAAACGATCACTCAATGCCAATGAAATCAAACAACATGGTCAAAACAACATTAATCAAAACACAAACATCAATGTTGATAACCAAGTTGGATGATCTTAATCTAAATAATGTTTGAAATACTTTAAGAAAAATTTGAATTGTTGTTTGATTTTCTATCATATCTCTAGAGCAATTCGATGATGTATTGAACTAGAAAAGGAAGGAAGGATTATGATTTTTCTATCTGTTGTTTGCGAGGAAATCATTAGTACTATGCAAATTGGTCGCGAGACATGCTCTACTAAGTATCATTGATGATATTTCAAAATTTACATGGGAAACAGGTTAACATTTGTCTGTTTATGCAAGCGATACTTAGGTCATCTTGGTTCAATTATACCTAGATGCTTGTATTAACTTGCTATATCAAAAATCATGGAAGCAATACTCAGGTCATCACTAGTGCTAACATACCCTTTGATGCTTGTATTAACTTTCAACATTTCAAAGCTCTATGATGATACAAAAAGCACAAATAAGCTCTCAAAATGGCAATATTGTACAAATACCTTGCATGGTTAGTGTAGAGTACATTCATTTTAGAATTTGCATTTTGTATTTATAAATTTTCCCAAAAGCTGGCAAAGTATCATAGTTTCATATCTTTTGAATAAATGACTGAGTACATTTTGACATTCACAAAAAATATCATCACATACATTTTTATGTGTATTTGCATTAGAAAATCATAAAAACAAAGCATATATCATAATCAAAACATTCATATGCATTCATAAATGGTACCATCCATCATTTCACATTCATATTCATTTATCAATAGATTGAAATCATATCATAGCATTCAACTTTCATTTTCATATCCGAAAAATCATGCATACATATACATCATAAGCATAACATTGTGAAATCATATCATAAAACATCATGCATATAGAAAATAGACGCATTCATAAGGAATCATCACTGCATATCATATATCTCAAAAATGAATGTCAAATGTACAAAGATGTCAACTATGCATGACATAACATCATCCACAATGGGATCATATCAGTGTGCATACAAACGTCTCAACAGAAAATTGATAACACATCATATAGAAAAAAAGCACTATGAAGTGCTATCCTCTAATGCTACTGGTCTAGGACCTGCCCCACCTGTACCTGATGGACCTGCTCCACCTGTCTCTAATGACCCTCTAGCATGTCAAGTAACGAGGTCAGTCCGCATGCCTCGATCACATCTCTATCTGCCTGTACAAGCTGTGGATTGAACCTCTATGTCTTTGGAAATTTCTCCCATAACTACAAGACGCCCAATCTCTCTTGAAGAATCATCAAGTCAAAGAAAAATCAATATCAAATCATCACGACAAATCAATATCAAATCATCAAGACAAATCAATCCAATCTGAAAACAAATTTATCAAAATCTTGTTTGTTTTTAACAACTTTAGAAGCAAACTTATCAACCTATTTGTTTTTCATTTTCATGAAAGAAAATTTATCAAAATCTTGTTTGTTTTTAACAACTTTAGAAGCTAACTTATCAACCTATTTGTTTTTCATTTTCATGAAAGCAAATTTATCAAAATCCTGTTTGTTTTTAACAACTTTAGAAGCAAACTTATCAACAACCTATTTGTTTTTCATCATCATGGAATTTTTTTTTATCAAAATCCTATTTGTTTTTAACAACTTTAGAAGAAAACTTATCAACCTATTTGTTTTTCATCATCATGAAAAGAAAATTTATTAAAATCCTATTTGTTTTTAACAACCTTAGAAGCAAACTTATCAACAACTATTTGCTTTTAACAACTTTAAAAGCAAATTTATCAACTACTATTTGTTTTCCAACAACCTTGGGAACAAATTTATCAGACAAACATCATCAAAATTGGGGCATTTTATCACATTCCATCATCACAGGGGAAATTTAGGTCATCAATTTTTCATCTTACATCATTTCACATCTTTTCACACATCATCATTTTCGAACGATGAATCGACATCTTAAAAATCATAAAAATCAAAAATATTAACAAATCTAAAAATTCAAAAAAAATTACAAAAATCACAATCTCACTAATTCATCGTCTAAGGGGGTATATACCTATCAACATTTGACAATCAGCATTTGGGGCAAATTTCAAAATTCTTTGAACTAATGCGTGAAAACACATCACTTCAAAGAGGGGCAAAATGTATACACCTAAAAATGGTCACATCACAATAGTTTGGTAATTAATTAAATATTTTTAATTAAATCTCTGAATTCAATCTACGTATAAATAAATCTAAATAATTTATTTATATTGTTCATTCTTTCATTTTGATTAAATAAATAAGTTTATTTAATCACTTTTCTTATCCATTTCTTAATTAATTAAATAAACATTACAATTTATTTATATTAATTATCACTTAATATTGGCTTGAATATTTTATTCAAATAAAGATTAAATATTCTTCTCTTCTAAAATTCCTCTAAATTCATAATTAAATATTTCAAATTCAGCTAAAGTTCATTCACAATTAAATATTCCAAATATTTAATTAATTCCTTTAAATCCATTCACAATTTTGATTAAATTCTTCTAAAGTCTATTCGCAATTAAATATTTTAAATATTTAATTAAGTCTTCTATAGTCCTAAAATCAAAAATCAAACTCACATGAAATTAAATAAATCTATTTATTTAATTTGGATTATCTTCAACAACCATGAAACAAACTTCAAAAATAGAAAATTAATTTCTCTGTTTCTGTGCAAAATTGTTCCCGTGGGTTAAAGACAAACCTCCATTCTTCTCTCCAACCTCCCAACATCTTCCATCTTCCTCTCAACCTCTCCATCTCTCACCATTCAAATTTACCAGACAATCTCACAGCCATTGATCTTTTCCAGCCAGGCTCTTGCCTGTAAAAATCTATAAAAGGGATTGTCGAGTCTCTGAAAAACATAGAAGCTTGCATACAGGAAAACTATAGCCGATTTACAATAGCACAGCCTTTTAGCATCCATAGCATTTTAGAATCATAGCATAGAATAGTTTAGCATATTAGCAATTCATACCATGGTTTATCATCCTCATAGCATAGTTTCAACAGCATCCATAATCCACAGCCCCTGTGCATATCTGTATCAGCATTTCACTCCACCAGCATATAGGATAGAGAAGTATTCTCCCCTTGCATACTCATTCTGCAGGTTGCCATTCTAAGAAGCTTTGCTTATACAATCTGAGAGTAGTAGCTTCAAGCAAATCCCTGGAGATAGAGGACAATGGAACGATTCTGAAGAAGCTCTATTTGTTTTCTTTGAATTCAATTTATCCTGCTTTCTTTAGTTTAATGTTTCATTGGTGTGTTTATATTGTTTCATTTTGATACTAAAACAGAAAATTAATTTCTCTATTTCTGTAAAAAATTGTTTCCGTGGGTTGAAGACAAACCTCCATTCTTCTCTCCAACCTCCCAACATCTTCCATCTTCCTCTCAACCTCTCCATCTCTCACCATTCAAATTTACCAGACAATCTCACAGCCATTGATCTTTGCCAGCCAGGCTCTTGCCTGCAAAAATCTATAAAAGGGACTATCAGGTCTCTGAAAAACATAGAAGCTTGCATACAGGAAAACTATAGCCAACTTACAATAGCACAGCCTTTTAACATCCATATCATTTTAGAATCATAGCATAGCATAGTTTAGCATATTAGCAATTCATACCATGGTTTATCATCCTCGTAGCATAGTTTCAACAGCATCCATAATCCACATCCCATGTGCATATCTGTATCAGCATTTCACTCCACCAACACATAGGATAGAGAAGTATTCTCCCCTTTGCATACTCGTTCTACAGGTTGCCATTCTAAGAAGCTTTGCTTATACAATCTGAGAGAAGCAGCTTCAAGCAAATCCTTGGAGATAGAGGACAATGGAATGATTCTGAAGAAGCTCTGTTTGTTTTCTTTGAATTCAATTTATCCTGCTTTCTTTAGTTTAATGTTTCATTGGTGTGTTTATATTGTTTCATTTTGATACTAACATTTCCCACACACACCTCCATCATAATGCACACTATCCCTCTCAAGCCTCAAGAAAAACCCTTCTGGCAACGACATCGCCCTATCAATGCCTTGTTGGAGCCAATTATTTACAAAGAAGTGCAGAAGCTGCTATTAGCCAGGATTATCTTTCTAGTTCAACACTCCACATGGGTCACCAACTTGGTACCGATTAAGAAAAAGAACAATGAAATTAGGTTGTGCGTGGATTTTTGCAATTTGAACCGAGCACCGGTGCCTTCACTAGATGAGGTATTGTAGATTGTTAATGGGTCGCTGATGATGTCCTTCCTTGATGGCTATTTAGGGTACAATCAAGTAATGGTGCAATATGAAGACCATCATAAGACAACATTCACCACCAAGTGGGGAAATTTTTCCTATAGACGAATGCCATTTGAGCTCATTAACGCTGCCGCAACCTTCCAACATGCTATGGACATTGTATTCAAAGATCTGATTGGGAAGTGCATCATCATCTACATGGATGATCTGATGGTGTTTTCAAAGAAGTAGAGTGATCATGTCTCAAATCTATGTAAGGTCTTCCAAAGGTGCCAAGAGTTTGGCATCTCCCTTAATCCTAAGAAATGCAATCTGAGGGGAAATTATTGGGGCATGTTATCTCAGAGCAAGGCATCTCCATTAACCCAGAATGCATTCAATCCCTGTTGAAGATCCAGCTACCAGGCAGCAAGAAGGAGTTCAAGTCCTTCTTTGGAAAGATCAACTTTGTCTGAAAGTTTATTATAGGTTTTGTTGAGATCGTCAAGCCCCTCAATGCAATGTTGAAGCAAGATGCCAAGATTGAGTGGACTCCCAAAGTGAAGCAGGCATTTGAAGAAATTAAACAAGCAATTATTGAAGCACTTGTGTTGGTCAGTCCAGACTATTTGAAGCCTTTCTACATCTATTCGTTTGCTTCAGATCATTCATGCACCAACATTCTAACCCAAAAATACGACGAAGGGAATGAGCACCCGATTGCCTTTATGAGTGCTCCTTTGAAACATATTGAACTGCGCTACCACAATATAGAAAAACAAGCATAAGCCCTTGTTAGGGGAGTGAAGACCCTGCTTATGAAAAATGAGCTAGGTGAAGGGAAAAGTGGGTCACGCTACTACAAGAGTACGACATGGAAATCTAGCTAATGAGGTTAGTGAGAGGACAAGCACTTACTCAAACAATTGTTGAAGCAACAACTGATGCAGGGCTTGAACTGACCGTGTAGCAGTACCATCTTGAAGACATCTCCCCAGGGGAGTGGTACAAATATGTCATTTACTATTTGTTGAATCATAAGTGCCCACCCCACCTATAGGGAGTTCAAAAGCGTGCTCTCCACTAGAAAAGTAGCAGGTACATGTTGCAAGGGTCCATATTATATAAAAGCAATAATGAAGGTATCTACTTGAGATGCCTTGGGAGAGAGGAAGCAGATCGAGTCCTGAGGGAGTTCCATGACAAGTTCGGCATGGGTCATGGATCCAGACCATCCATTGCACATCAAATACTAAGGGCAGGATATTATTGTCCAACAATCTTCAAGGATTCCCATAGCCATGTTTGCTCATGTCATATATGCCAGACCACCGCAACCAAGGAGAAGAATGTTGTCCCATTACAACCTGTTCTAGAGGTGAGACCGTTCATGCAATGGGGTCTCAATTTCATTGGTCTAGTAAGCCCTCCATCATCTGTGGGACATAGGTACATTCTAACCACTATTGATTATTGCACAAGATGGACATAAGTAATGGCATGTAGGCAATGCACAACTAAGGTAGTCACTAATTTCTTGGAAAGCTTTATTTTAAATCACTTTGGTTTCCCTCCTGCATTGGTGTGTGATAATGGACCTGTGTTTGCTTCATTGAAATTTGTTGGCTGGGCTTTTGATTATGGGATAGCCCTTAAGTTCTCATCCAATTACTACCCCCAGGGCAATGGCCTTGTTGAATCCACGAACAAGAATTTGATAACTATGATAAAAAAATTGCTAGATAGGAATCCCAAGGACTAGCATACCCAGCTCTAATTCACCCTTTGGGTAGATCGCACTCACCACAAGGCTCCCCTTGGTGATTCCCCATTTCATTTGGTTTACGGCTTAGAACCTATCTTTTTGATCCAACTGAAAATCCCTACTCTCCAGTTTATCAATTAATTTTATGAAGGGGGAGACCGTAGAGAAGCTCGATTGGTTGAGATTTTGCACTTAGAAGAAGTACGAGACCGTGCAATAGAAAATTTCATCAAATATCAGGGAGTATTCAACTAATGGTTTGATCGATGAGCCAAAATTAAGGCCTTTAGAATTGTAGATTTGGTCTTATGTTGGGACAAGGCCCATGAAAAGAAAGGGGGACACAACAAATTCGACAAGCTTTGGCTTGGCCCCTTTCAGATAACTAAAATTTTGGGAGACAATGTTTTTTGTTTAAAGACCCTTACTGGTGAGGATGTCCCATTGCCTATTAACAGGTAGCATTTGAATCATTACTTCCAAGTCTGAGCTCGTGAAGAGCTATTCTTGTAAATACCTGTACATTGGTTAGATTAGGTTGCCTTTGGTTTGTTTGCATTTGCGGCTATGCGTAGTTCTATTTTGCCTGTTTTCTGGCTATTTTTGCATTGATGAGGGGCTCTCCATTCCTGATGTGGTGGTTGTGCTTGTTCAACGAATAGTTCATTTTGTTGTTTTTCCTTAGTGTTCTTTTGCTAAGAATTCATTCTTGACTATTAGTCCCTGATAGTTGCTTGGGAATGATTTCCTCATTTGAACTCTATTTTAGAATTTGATCCTTGGTTGGATCCTCTTACATTCATCTCAGATCTTGCACAAAATTCATGCTAATTATTTACAAACAGTTGTACAATGGTTGTTACAATAACCTAGTGAGTGAAACATCTCAAGTCCTCTCTAGTGACCACTGTGGCTCTCAAACCCATCGTAGGCTTCAGTGCTTACACAGTTGAGCAAAAAAAGATAAGTGCAGAAACAAATATCAAAAGAAGGAAGAAAATAAAATTTTGAGATCCAACAACTATATGGTTGTGCGAATAACTTTACCAGAGCTATGGACGCTCAGCTAGTAGTAGAGCAATATTCGTAGGGTCGCAGTGACAACTCCGTCGGGGCTATGGATGTCTAACTGGTAGCGGGGCAATGTCTAGGTTACTTTTGGTGTTGGACGATTTAAGTAGCTTGCTTCATTTGATTAGCCACTTTTTGTCATAGTTCCCAAGGAAAAGAATGAATTCACTATACGCACACTTCTTAGATGTTTCATAGATCGAACCAACTAAGGACCCTGTTCTCCCAATTCACTCTTGGAAGTTGGCCCCTGGTCTGTGAAACTAGATATTCTAAGTTCTGAATGAATGCTTACACTTATAATTCTTGAGAGAGTTCTCCAGCAGACTCACCATTTGTTGTGCCCTCAGCACCTCGCCCCATTGCTAATGGGGGCCCTCTCTTCCTTTCACCTTGCTAGGTCATTTTGTCACTGCATCATTTTTTGTGCCCCCATTTTGATGTCCTAGATGGTTAGAGTACCTCCAAAGTCTCACCTCAAGTTGACCATGTCTCATCCCCAAAAAAATTGCTAAGTCCAGGGTCCTCACAGAGTTCCTTTGGAAATTTTCCTTTGCTAGCGGCCTTGGGGCCCTCCGAGTCCGACATAGTGGGTTTCCCTCGCTGGATTTCCGTTGTGCATTTGTTGTCTCAAAATGGCCGAAGTCCTTCGCCTTCCCGTGCCTTAGAACCCAGCTCCTCAACTGCCATCCTCATGACTTACATTGCAAATTGACTGTCCTTCACTTGTGTCGAGCTCGGTTTGCCAGACCTCTCTACTCGGGACTCCGTTGTGAGTTTTCCCCTTCGAGACAGTTATCCTTCACCAGAGTTCCACCTCTCGGACCCATGCCTCCTCTTGTCGGTGCTTTTCCACTTTAACATTTGAAAGAGTCATTGGCTCTCGCCCTTCTAACCCCTGGGTTTCGGATCTCCCGCCACCGTCTCAAAATTTGAACTTACCAACCTCTTGAGCCCATTGTACTCGCATTAATGAGGGTGCATTGAATGCACTTAGGAGTATAAATACTTGGTCCAACCTATCACTTTCACATGTCAGGTTGGCCAAAAGAGTGCAGGACGAGTTCAGAGGGGTCCAGTGCCTTCGTCATTTGCTGCCTCCATGCCCGCTACCCTTATTTGTCAATTCTTTGAGGATTTAGTGGCTTTCTTCACCAGGTTCTTGAGGTAGGTTTGTCGTCCACCCTCCCGCATTGTTTTTTGGTGGTTTTGTGTTTAAACAATGAATAAAATAGGGTTAAAATGTATTCATTTGATAGAGGAGGATTAGACCTAAAAAACCCATATGATAAAATTTCAAGAAAACCTCCAAATCATCATAAAAATTGAATCCAGGAAACTCCCCTCATCCCTACCCTTTTTCTTTTTTTTAGAAATAGCCTATGCTAAGGTTCATTACACATTGTAAACCCAAAACTTAAGAAAACATTAGAGTTCTAGATTGTTGTTCGAACCTGCAGCAAAGTGCATATCAGTTCTCATCCCAATGAACTTCAATTCTCATGATCCATTTCATTCTACCTAGCTTCGTAAGTCTGCCCTGTGATTACCAGCAAGATCACATCAAATATCAACTGAGGAATTCCATGCAATTCATGACTAGACAACTGAGAGACCTTGGGGATTTTCAGCAACTTGTTGGAATTCTCATTTCAATAGAGGTGATGCACCTATGCATTACCTGTGTTGAGAAAGTGTGCAAAACATAGTATCAACACATATCTTGTTCAAAAGCATGTGTTTTTAGGCTTTTACCCATAGTAGTAAGCTAGTGAGCCATTTGATAAAATTCTTTCGTAGACATGTACGATAACTGTGGTGGCATAGAGAAGGCAATGAACTATTTGAAAAAATGCCTCAAAGAAATGGGGTCTCATGGTGATGGAATGCCATTACAAACAAATGCACGTCTGGCATTCCATCACCATAAGACTACATTTCTTTTAAGGATTTTTTTAGACAGTTCATTGCCTTCTCTATGGTATTATTGCTTACTATTATGCTTTGATAGAAATTTTTCCAAGCAACCATAGTTTGTTGGAAAGCACCTATTTTAGGCTTTTAGCCATAGCAGCAAGGAAGTGAGTAGTTTGATAAAATGCTTTGGTACACATGTATGGAAAATGTGGTATCATAGAAAAGGTGGTGAACTGTTTGAAGAAATGCCTCAAAGAAATGTGGTCTCATGGTGATGGAATGGCATTCCATCACCATGAGACTGCATTTCTTCGAGGCATTTTTTCAAACTACTAATTGTCATGTCTATGTTATTGCTTACTATTATGATTTGATAGATTTTTTCCAAGTATCCATAGATTTTTGGAAAGCACCTTTTTTAAGCTTTTAGCCATAGTAGTGAGGAAATGAACTATTTGATAAAATTCTTTGGTAGACATGTATGGAAAATGTGGTAGCATAGAAAAGGTGGTGAGCTGTTTGAAAAAGTGCCTCAAAGAAATTGTCTCATGGTGATGGACATCACCATGAGATCCGATTTATTTGAGGCATTTTTCAAAACTCATTTTGTCTATGCTATTGCTTATTATTATTCTTTCATATATTCCTCCCAAGCATCCATAGCATAGGCAAGGCAGTGAACTATTTGAAAAGATGTCGAGCAGTAAAAAGTGGTCTCATGGAATGCCATGACAAGAAAATACAATTGGAAGCTGCTCCTAGACTTATTACTTATGCTATGTGAAGTAATTGCATTACTACTTATGTTGAATTTCTAAACAACTATATTGTAGTTGAAATTTTCATCTATCAACATCTAGTTATTAGTTATGGAATGTGAATTAATGCTTTGAGTTTGAATGATGTGCAATAAAACATAATCAACGATATAAATATAAACTACACAAATCTATTAAATACAATTCATTAGTTAAACTCTTTATTCTATTACCTGTGTGTAGGTTTGAGTAAATCCACTGGAATTGGGAGGTGCTCCCTCGAAACCTCCAATATTATCCTGTTCAACATCCAAGATCACATATTAAAATACCATTCATAAAACAATGCTATTAACATGCAATAAATTTATAATTGTTTACTAGTTACATACCCCACCGATAGGTGTACTGTAGAAATAAGTAGGCGGAGGGCCGGTGTATCCAGTTTCAGCACTGTGACCGTGCAATTTTATTAAAATCATAAAACTAAATTAGTTAATCTTTCATTTCAAAATCAAAATTTAATAAATTAAATTCAATGAACATGCTAAATTTTTCCTGAGTATCAATGACATACACCTCATACAAAATGTTAGTTGCCCTCTCCATCTCCATAGCTACAGACGAATCCTGCATAGCAGCCTCCTGAGTGTCGGTGGGGTCATATGAATAAGTCACCCCGCAAGATTGACACACATGGGTTTGAAGGCCACCACTCGAAGACTCCCCTGGATGGCGCTATAGAATAGGGCTGGCATGTTGGATGACACTCTGGGTCAAAGTGTTGATCACCTACAATGTCTCTACGTCGGCACTCTCCTTTGTGATGGAAGGGATAACAACATGCTCATGAGGAAGCCTAGCAAGAGGTCGTCTCCCTTGCCACGTAGGATCCGATTGTGTATCGAGTTTATCCTGAACCGACCCCCCATCTCTCCCCTGGAAGTCCCTCATATCAAAATAATTTGGGATTTTGTTCAATATGAACTCATAGTGTAGTTTCCTAAGGAAATACTACGGGACTTCACAATTGTTGCACAATGGGTAATAAAAAGCCATGTACCACCTATCATAAAAATACTTCTTAATCTATTGGTGGTGGCACCAATGAATAGGAAACATCTTCGCATTGAGGGTAAGATTTGATGTGTGTGTGGGTCAGTGAATAATGAGGGAAAATCACCTTTTGTAATTTTTAAATCCTTTACATCTTTATATGATAACTTATCCGTAATAAGCCCTAAATGCCCCGCCTCCCATCTCGCCATCTAGTTATTTATTTGCTAATTGAATCTACATTTTTTAACATATCTTACAATGAAGTTGCTAGGTCATTCTTTCCATGGTCAAACCATTTGGATCATTCAACCTATTGATTAAATCCTCAAGTAATTATTTGTTGTTCTCAATTTCACTCATTAAATTTTGTTGAGTGCTAGGAGGATGTTGTGGGATTGGTGGAGGAGGTTGTTTTTGTGGTTGATTTTGTTGTTGAGGATTTTTTCTTTAGGATTTACAGGTTGATTTGCATCTCCTACAAATTCAAAAAAATAAATATCAAATACAACTTAAAACTAACAAATTCAACCTAAAACTAACAAATTCAAAATGAAAAGAAAACAATCCTTACCTCTCACACCTCCTCATCGACGTGGCAACATCCTCGTGATGAAATAGCAACCATTGATGAAGATTTTTGCACAATACCTCTTCCTAGAACATGAGCACAAAAAATGGGGGTTTTGGCCACAGGCAAAAGAAAAAACATAGTTGAAATGCAAGAATGAATTCGTTTTAATTTTTTTTTGGTTTTAATAGGTCATAATGTGAGCACATTATAATGTGCTCACATTATGGGCTTGTTGTGGTTGAGCCTTAGGCTTGACACAACAATCCATAACATGAGCGCATTATAACGTGCTCACGGTATGAGTTTTCATAACTTTTTTAAAAAATTGTCCACAAATTGGCTACCCATCTTCATGCACCCACCTAGGTAGGGGAAGAGAAACAAACAAGATTCTCATGATGCTCAATGATTGGATCCTCTAACACCAAGATACCTTCTTCACAAGTAGGTGAGGTATCATGAGAAGAAAAAATATGATTTTCATGATTATCCATGATTGTATCCTCTTGTACGAAAACCTTCTCACAAGTAGGAGAAGTATTGGGTGAAGAACTAGCATGTTTATTAATGCTTTCATTTCATTTCCTTAGATTATTCTCATAGGTAGAAAAATTATAATTAAAAAAGCCATATGTTACCATGTCAAAATCACATCTTTGAAAAGGAAGCATGTTTTTACTTTCCATATGGATCAAATGAACAAAATCAAATAGGTTTGAGAAACATAATGCAAAAATAAAAATCAGATTTGGACAGAGGACACAGATAAGAATTCAAACAAATTTTTTTAGCTCAAAATGCTTGTAAAAGGGCACCTAGGGTGCCTATGTCTTACATAGGTTTTTGAAAATTTCAAATTTTGACTATGTATAATACTATTTAAGGATCTTAGGTCTTTTTGCAAATAGGCCGAATAGTGAATATTTTTCCAAAATTTTCCCAGCTTATGATTAGGTAATTCACAATGAAAGTGTGCATCAATTTGTAAAAAAATTAATAAAAGAAAAATGTAAATGTAATTTCCAGATCTAAGATGCAACAATTGCCTAATTCTAATATGCGACAATTTGAAAATGATGATGATAATGCCTTTTTGAAACAAAACAATGGAATTTTTCACTTTTTGAGCTATATGCAAGATGCCTAAATGGATGCAATGAACACTTTCAAGTTTGATTTTAGATTTAAATGACCTAATGCAGATTTGTGAATGTAATTTTGAGATGCAGATCTGAGCTATAATGACTGAAATAAACCCTATTGCAACTTATAGTGCAATATGATATGCCAAAATTTTGAATTTTTGTGTTTTTATGATGCAAAAATGAATGCCTAAATGAACAATGCAAAGTAATGAAATACAAAACCTACATCTAGGATGAATTGCTTCAAATTTCAGAAGGTATATAATGTTAACATCTTGGGTTTACCAAAATGAAACATAGAAAAAGTGAAACCCTAGGATTCAACACATTTTCAAATGGTGTTTCATTAGAGATTTGAGGTAGTGAGGGTTTGATGGATTTGGACAAGATATAAGACTGACTTACAACTTGAAAGGTGAGTCAACTTTCCCTTGACCAAATTTGAAATGAGCCTAATGATGAAATGCAATTATTCAATTAACCTAATGATGCAAATTACTATTCTAATGCAAATACTATAGATCTTAGATATCACAGAGAAATTCAGACATTAGAAATGGACTGAGCAGGAAACTATGCACATGTGGTATAAATTTGAGCCTAATTTTTGAGGATGTTACTCTGAGGGTGCCACTATCCTAGTAGGTGTTTTTGAATCTATTTTCCTAGTCCTTGAGAGACGGATCAAAACTTTTGATTCTATTTGCAAATTTGTCGAATCACTATCCAATCTTTCTGTAAGTAAGTTCTCATGAGTTGTCAAGGTGTAGGATTTTTATTGCAACAATGAATAATCGATATTCATTATTCCTTCAATCCTCTTAAAACTTGAAACCTGCACATTCAAAGAGGGTAGAAAGGTTGTGACATTTAGGGGCTTGCCTTAGTCAAACCCTTAGTTAGTGTTTCCACTTCCACAACGACAATATCAATGATAAAAGGATAAATTATAGGAAGGAATGAAGAATCCAAAAAGTGTTACAACTCACCACCCTTCAATGGCTTCCTTGAAGGACTGAAGTCATACACATCTCCTCAAGGTTAAATGGATCTTGAATTTCTTGAATTGCTTGAATTGCTTGGAGACCTACAAGGATTAGTCTTCATAAACAATATAAAAACATAAACATGAACACACTCACATACACTTTGACGTGATTTTTGGATCTTGAACTGTTGCACTAAATCCCCTAATTGCCACTCTTGACTTGCTTGATAATGCTCTTGATAATAACTCTTACCTTTGATTCTCAATACTTTCACTTAGTTTTCAAATGATGCAATAACTATGTATTTATACACAATTATTCTAATTTCTTGAGAAATTAAATCCCAATGTATGACTTTAGATATTTAAATTTTAAATAATAAGATGTTGACACCAAAATATTTGAATTTGGAGCCAAAATAGGGGATATAGGCACCCTAGGCGCCAGTGTCCCAGCCCTAATTTTTGGAACTTAAAGAGTTGGGAGAAAAGTATTAAATGATAGCATTTGTTTTGTGCTTTAAAATTGTTAGAAATGTTTAAAATGGGCCATAGAATACATAATTTATGAAATTAAGTGATCAATTAGGTCCAATAACTTAGGGGGGAGAAAAACATAGTGTGAAATTGTCAAGGGTGACAATTTACGACACTACAATATGATATCGAAAGATTGTTCCTATTGTTTCAAGATGAGTTCTTGATCATTAGTGATGGTATGTTTCTTTTATCTATTTGAATTGAATAAGTTAGGAAAATCATTAGTTTATTAATGACATTTAATAGATTCTTGTCTCAAATGTGTGCATGCAATATGGTGGTTTGATGTGATGTAGCTTTAAAAATTGAATATTTTATTTTTCCCTTGGTGATTGCATTGATTTTATATTTGATTGTGTGAATAATGATTATTGTGATATTGGTTTTTTTTATGTTTCTTAACTTTCTAGAATTGGTGGATTAGATGGAATTTATCATTTTCCATTAAGATTAATTTATTTCTTAGTTTCTCACCTTACCTTAATATTTTATTGTTTATTTTTTAATCACATCTCTAGATAGCTTTAAATATTTAAGAGAAAGATGAATATTTAGATCTATTAAAGTTGTTGTAACATTGGATGAAACACAATGAATCTAAACTTTAAAAGGTTGTAAGTGGTTTTTTTAAGGATATATTTTCATTTTATTTGATTTTGCATGTTCTGAGAGTATTTCTTAGAAGTTTAGATTACAAAAGACCCCTTGTTTAACATATCACACAAACCATTAAGCTACTCATCATGGTAAAGACCTAGCTATAAAGGAACCTTGGAGTATAAATTATTTTTGTTCAAGAGAAGTAACTCGATCTATTATTACTCAGAGTTGGTTTTGTTGAAACCATTATCAACACCTATCCTTTGCATAAATTTTCAATATTAGGGGTAAGTTTAACCCCCTTTTTAATTGCATAATTAAACACACGAGTTGATGACTCATTAAAATTTAAGCACCTTGACAAACCATAGGATTAGGTCCATTCCTACACAAGTCATCAAAAAGATATCTAGACCTTTTCGTAGAAGGTTTCTTGGGAACTTTATCAATAAAGCTAGGGAATCTTGACAAGCCCCCATTAAGGAAGGAATAAGATAAATCTCCCTTTTCAATGAGTCATCAACAACCACAAAACTAGGGCTAAAAATACCATTATTTTCATTAAGGATGCTCTCAAGATTATTGCTTCCAAGTTTAAAGGGGAATAAGGCCACTAACATCCTCTTTGTTAATACATTCATTGATTGGAAGTATGGTTGAGGAGTTCCCCCACTTTATCAACATTATTTTATTCACTCACGTTATTACCACTACTTTTAAGATTAGGATAGTTCATAACATGACAACTTTTTTATGAAAGTAATAAGAGCCTAGGCCTCATAGAATTTTACAACAAATATTTTTACCATGTAGTATACAAATAACAATCTAGGCAATCCTTAGATACATCCAAATAAAAAAGCCTTGGCATTCATATGAGGAAGAGGATACTTAGTAGATCCTCTATGTTGACCACCTCTCCTAATGGTTTTAATTGATTAGGAAAATAAACCATATAGTAGGAGGAATATGTAAACCCTCAATCTATCTTAGAGAGGTATAAAAGATCACTTCATCAAGTTGAAAAATAGGATCCTAAGTAATGGACCTAAAAATTGACTTTCCCACATTTTAAAATTTTAGTAACAATCCTCCTTTGAACAACCTTAGTTTTAAAGTAAATAAAAACAATTATTTACCACTCTACACATATTCAAATAGAGCCCTAATTTTTACCCTAAACAAAAATTATTCAATCATAAAAAAATCTAGAGGGCATAAAATCCTTACAAGGACAAACAAAGAAAAAGCTAGTTATTTTTGAACCTTTATTCTTCCAAACCAATAGCATTCAAAATTTCTTATTAGGTATAATTTTTAACTAATAAAGGGTTTATCTTGGACAAAATATCCTTGTCAACTCCTTAGCATTCTCCCCTAAAACTAAAATAGTTTTATATGATTTTTCATTATCATTTTTGTCACTATTTTATGAACTAGGCCCCAAAGAACTGCTAGAAATATACATCTTAGTAGGCAAGTATCACTAAATTTGTACCTTGCCTCCTCTTGTGTGGAAATGAAACCAAGCCTGATTGATAATTAGGGTGTCAAAAATAGAGTGAAATGAATAAAAGAAGAAATAGACTAGTAAAATTCAAAGCCCTATAGACAACCACAACACAAAAATGTAGAAAAGATTAAGAAAAAGAAAAGAAACAACATAGAAAATAAATACCACCACATCTAGAAATAAGAGAGCAATAGCCATGTAGGGTGATCTTTTTTCTTTCCCTTGCACCACCTCTCTCTTTCCTCTAGTATTTACTAGCTCTTAAATAAACTTTTTATAGCAAATATCTAGAAAAGAAAATTTTATTTACTTAAATTATTAAAATTATTTTATTATATTGAGAATAAGCTTTATATAGTAAATATATAATAAATATTATTTTTTTATGTGGGTGGAAGATTTTTATTAAAAATCCTTGATTAAATAAATTATAGATAGAGAGCTTATAAATTGATTATACAATATTAAAGGACACCTTTCAATCTTCAAAATTTAAG
>VDFB02136360.1:0-25915 GCA_007258455.2 Sequoia sempervirens
GAATACATATGACATTTATTACATTTAATTATTCCTACTACAACTATAGTTTTATTGAATTATAACAACTAGCCGACTACGACCAACTACGCTACGGTTGACTACGGCCGACTACAGCTAAAGATATTAACAACTTATAGAAGTTTTTTTTAAAAACATTATAAAAGGTCCCCTTGCCATCGAAGGACATCTCAGACATCCCCGGCCGCCTTGGGGAAGTCAAACAACCCTGTTATGTTTCCTCTTATTTCAACACGTTTGAAGATTTTTGGGGAAGGACAAGGGATGTCCCCTACCATCCCACCATACTTGAAATGCCATTGTGGACAGGGATGGGGATGGAGCTTTGAGGTCCAGGGATACATCCCCATGGAACAAGAACATTTTTAATCCACATTTATTTCGAGCACTTGATATCTACAAACAATTTTGACAATATATCATTGTATTTTCCCATTGCAAACTGTACATCTACGTATGGAAAAATCTAATGGTGATTTCAGATGCATTGGAAGGGTTATTTTAATGTTCCTGTGACTTAGGATAGAAGGATCTCCTGTGTTGTGTCATGGTGTCTTTATTACCTTAAGAAGGATTTAATGTTTCTGGTTTAGTGTGATTTGCACTAGACCTTGCATCAACAAGCAAATGAGTATACTTAACCACCATTAGCAAATAGTAGTTCAGAAACAAAACCATACCCACATCAACAATCAATCTTCATATAAAACAACAACAATAACTGGCATGAGCAACATTGCCTTGACTACAAGGCAATCACAAATATCCCTAAAACAGATCCTTGATTGAAAACCCAAACAATTGAAAAATTATTCAGTACTAAGATAGGCGGTCCAAATAACTTACATTAAAAATGAAAGTTAAATGTTACCCAAATGCCGATAAGAGCGTGCTTCGGTGGTGAAGTCGCTTGGTTGTAGTGACGGCCACTAGGTTTCAAACCCTCACTAGGCCAAAGTGCTCACAGGCCTTGTGCCTTCGCTGAGCCATTGTGCTTGCGGGTTTGGTAGTTTCTTGTGGTTTCTTGTACCCAGTTCATAGCTCCAATCAAAAGCGTTTACCCCTAATAATATGGGTGTATTGCACCTTTAAAAAAAAAAAAATGTTATGGTCCAAATATTTGGACATAGATATTACATAATCAATGTGCATTTTATATTTATGGTTTTGGATCTCATTACTTATGAGTTGGATTTCAATAGCAGAGATCAACTCAACTTAAAAAGAACAGAAAATGCAAAAGCACCTAGACACTAAGGGAGACTAAGTACGCATGCCACTAATAAATGAATGCAGCCTAGGACTTTCATTTGGTCGCATGTTTTCGTCGCACTTAATTGCTTCTCATCTATGTTAAATAGGGATGTGTCCCCCACTTTGAAAGCCTCGTCCCCCTTCACATAGCCATTTCTGGGACTTCAGGACAGCAAGGGACATCCCTTGGCTGGGAAATTCCCAGCCTGCAAGAATTTTCAAGAATACCCCCAGGATACCATTTAAAAACTTAAAACATCATCTGGATGGCCAAGAACATCCAAGATGTCCCTCAACCATCTCAAGGGTGTCCTGGCATCCTTGATGACAATATCTTTTTCCCAATGTTTTAAAAGAAAGATCAAAATTCAGTGCTGATTTGTAGTTATAGATTTTTGATAAAATGTTAAGTTGTAGTAAGTATAACAAAGAGTATTAGAATCACAGCAGCCCATGGAGAACAAAATCAGTTGACTAACAAAAAACTCAATGCATGAAATGCGACAAATTAAAGCAAAGCATCCAAAAACTACCAGTGCCTAAGAGAATCTACTATATACAGTAGCATGCAATCCTTAATCGTTGCTACAGAACAGCTTAACATCTATGTGATTTATGCATATAATACCAACCATGATAAAAAGGCATACATATTTAGACACTTTATGGTTGAGTCAGAAGCAGACCACATAGATTTGACAATACAAAATATCTAAAATAGACCCATCTGAATCAGGCTTCAGCTTAAGCCACAGAGGTCTTTTGTAGGTTACTCATTATGTTTTATCATTTTTCTGGTCCAACTAGTTGGGAGCTGCATGAGTTCCTATTGGCATGTGTTCTGTGGACATCCTAGTTGCAGCAGCATCAGGCCTTGCCCCTGGTTAGAGCACATGTACACCCCACTCAGTTGCATTCCCTGGTTTGTAGGTACTTGTAGGTTAAAGCAGCTGAACTGCTTATAGGCACTTTGATTTAATTTCAATATTGAATATGATACATTATATGATTGTGAACTAAAATTTTGATGTCATGTACAGTTAAACTCGTAAAAATTTGAGATTCTATACATACACATTTCCATCACTTGCCATACCCATAAATGCTATTTGCTCCCCTCCCAATCCCCCCTCTTGGACTCCTGCCCCCATTCCTAAAACATTGTGGAGCATAGCTTCTTGTACTTGCATTCATATTTTGAACTATTTGAGATATTTCCAATATTTGAGGTGCTTTCATAACTTTTGTCATTTGTATTCTATTAATAATCCCATAGTCTTGACCATAGTTTCCAAACTCAAACTTGACTCGGACTCGACAAACCAAAAAATTTCAACTCAGCAACTTAGAAAACACTTAATTTTTGAAAAAAAAAACATAAATTTTATGCAAAATACAGCTATAAAATGTATCAAATGAATTTGGTGGGAATCGAGGGGCAGTGCTCCTCACAGGGTCTGGGGGCAGCAAATGAAGACCTTCAAAACCACATAGATCTTCATGGTGCACACCATTTTCATAATTTATTGAAAAGCAAAAAAACAAATATTTTAGGTGTTTAATCCACATTTGTCACATGCAACATGAGTCAAGGGCTCAAACCAAAAAACTTGCCCTAAATTGTTAAAAAGTTGCCAGAAAACTTAGTTAACTCCTGAAAAACTCACCCTGAAATTTTTTTGGCAAGTACTCAGCAAGAGTCTGCTAACTATGGTCTTGACCTGTAGGCTACATGTATTTTAGACAAGGTTATGACATAAAGATGCTATTTAGTATAATTTGACTCGAATACCACAATCAGTCTTCTATAGTATTGAACCTCTCTTATGTAATGCCTTCATTAATAACATATATAACCCCTTTCAGTTGTCAACTCAATTTTTTTTTATGTTATTTCTCTATAACCTGAGGCACTCATTTTTATCAGCTTGTCATTTTCATGTTTTTCTAGTTCTGATCTTTGATTTTCATATTGATGTTTTGTACCTGAGAGGAAACATCATAATCAGACATAACCACAACTGTTAAAAATAAGCACTTTTAGATGCACCAGTCCTCTTTTGCAGTGCTTTCTTGATTTATAAAATGTTGTTTTGGAGTCACTTCAACTTTCACCCATTACATGAACTGCTAAAAATTGATACATTGTTTGCAGAACATTCATAACCTCCTAATAACTTATCTGATACTCTACCTAAAGCCTCTATCCCCTCAAAAGTAAGAACAGACCAAACCAAAAATCAACACAAAAACCCCACTATCCCTTGTTAACTTGGGATCGGAGTGTCATTTTACATTGGTCCTATCTTTTTCAGATGAAGATTTGTTCTTTTGAATCACTGTCTACACTTCAGGATTCTTAACCAAGGAGTGACCTATTAGTTAACCAAAAACCTGCTATGATTTTCATGAAGGGAAAGATTCCTCAACCATAGTATAGAGGGAGGACAATCAACGCACACTAGAGTTCTGGGCAGAGTCATGTCTTCCCTAAATCCTCCTTGACCAAAGAAGGTGATTGCCCAACCATTTTATCTTTATCAGAAACTAATGCAGGAAACCTCAAGCTGATAATTTGTCTTTAATGCCTTCTGCATACTAGGAGCTGGCAAAATCTCCTGTCTCTTTATTCAGAGAGGTCCTTCTATGATGAGCCTCAACCCTCTCCTACCAAGTAGCTTCTAAAGAAGACTTCCCTGTAGATTCTTCCAACGAATGTGCCTTTTCTCAGGAAATGAAAAGAAAAATGACCATTAAACAAAACAACTACAACACTAAAAGGAATGTTATATCCTTTTATCTTTTAGGTGATTGCTTCTAGCAGTCCCTTATCCAAGTCCATTTCAACTCAAATTTTCATATTAGTGTGGGAGTGCAGTACTCAAAATTTAAGGAGACTCTCCCAAGAATTTCCTTGAATAGTCACCCATCACTCTTAGTCTAGAAGCAAACCTGTTGGCGTTTAAATTCACACCTCTAGAATGCGTATTTGAAACGGACAGCTATGCACATGTGATGTCCCCGTTTTTGAAGCCAAAATGACTTTGGAAAATAATTGATTAAATATTTAATAAGTCTTTATTTTGCTTATTGAATATTTAATTAATTAATTATAATGAGACTTTATAAAATATCAATGAGTTAAATATTTTATACTCTATAAAGTCTTATAAAATAGCTCAGTTGGCTTTATGAAATATTATTAGGTGGACTATGGCTCTCTTAAAAGTCCGAAAATAATTCAGTTACTGAAACTAAAATTGGCATATTATAATAGGAGCAGCAGACTGATAATGGATGACGGAGATTTGATTATTGGATGGTTTCTGGTTTTGGTAATTGTTCTAAGAACACAAACTCTCAGGCAATTTAGTAGCCATGAAGGACGTAGTGTAAAGATCCAGACAATTTTTTTTTGTTTTTTTGCAATGCAATTACAATTCAACACACACTCGTTAAGGTTAGCTCTAAACCAAAACGATGCGGAAAGCAACTCTGACCAGAATGTACACCAGGATCCCGATGTGGGCAAGGTGTGAGCATTGGTCAGAGGGTCTAATGCAGATGCAAACTGGAAAGGAACTCTAACCAAGAATGCGCCTGTGCAGACGAGCATATGGTCAGAGGATTGATGCATGATGAACTTAAGTAACCCTAACCCAGAATGGCGCCGAGTGATGGCGAGCATATGGTCAGAGGGTCCCTAATCTACATAACTGAAAGTAAATAGGCGGCAAGCCAGCCTTTTCCACTTATTCAGTGGGAATTACAAGAAATTCAAAAGAAGATTTGAGAAGTGCTGACAGTACTACTGTTCAGCTTACAATATATTTGGGTCCCTAAACTACATAACTCTAACCAAGAATGCGCCTGTGCAGACGAGCATATAGTCAGAAGATCAATGCATGATGAACTTAAGTAACCCTAACCAAGAATGGCGCCGAGTGATGGCGAGCATATGGTCAGAGGGTCCCTAAACTACATAACTGAAAGTAAATAGGCGGCAAGCCAGCCTTTTCCACTTATTCAGTGGGAATTACAAGAAATTCAAAAGAAGATTTGAGAAGTGTTGACAGTACTACTGTTCAGCTTACAATATATTAGAGAGCCTGCCAGAATCATGAGGATTAGAAACTTTCAAAGCTGTAACAATTTAAGAAACCTCTCCAACACTCTCAAACCCTTTGAATAGCAACTTCTCACTCAACTACTGATTTTCTTAAGTCTGATATGACTGATTTTTTGACAGAAAATGCACAGACCAGCAACACAACATTCACTAAAATGCTTGTATTTTACTCAAAACTCACCCTATTGACATAAAACCAAATGCAGATTGCTCTAGGAATGATGGCGCCCCAAAATGAATGCATAGACATCACTAAATAAACTCTATTTATTTTGCACAGTCCCCAAAGCTACTTCCAGAATGGTACGACCCTCTTAAAGGGGCGATTTTCATTTAAAAATCCAAATGAGCATTATAAAATCTGTAACTTTGCAAAGATGGTCGCCTAGCATAAGGAAATGGAATACTTCAATGCCCAAAACCAATTTAATTTTATTTTGAAAGCTGTGAGCAAATCTTACATTCATCTATGATGTTCAGCAACTCTAGAAATGAACAGAAAATGCAAACTAGAATTCCAAAATGCAATTACTCAACTAAAAATGCAAATCAAGCCTATTACAAGCTAACCTCTCAACTAGTTGCTATCTTTCAAGCAAGAAGATGAGCCATGCTAGGAGGTGTGCTTTCCTCGAAGCGAGTGCCTGAAGACAATTCAACAGCATAACGATGTAGTAGACAAAAGATCCCAAATGAAAAGCTGAGGCCAGAATAAATAGATGTGAGAAGAGCCTTCTAGAACCTTCAAGAAGGGCGCCCAAACCCTAATTTTGAATTCAAACATTTTCCCTCCAAAAAGTGGCGTCCTTTTTCCTTTTAATAAAATATTTCACTTTTATAAAAAATCCATCTCTCCTCAAGAAGGCGTCCAAATCACTTAACCCCATAATTTGACTTTTAAAATATAATTTATCTCTCAATGACGCCTTGACTATTTAGGTCCCCTTTTTAAAAACAACATAAAGTTGTAATGCTAGGCAAAGGGGTGTTATAATATTAAAATATAATATTATAATGTGAAAATACTTCTCTCCAAGGAAAATGCACCCAAAGGCCAAAAACTGAAGTGCCAGCTGAATCAATTGAAGAAGAAGACCAACTAAACTGAACCCAACCTGTCCACTGCCAAAAATAGAATTTACTAAAAATAGTAAATTCATGAAGTTGCTTGGAATGCCAAACTGACCATACCACCGCGAAGTTCTCTGAAAACCCAGAAAGAATCCGCAATCCGATTTCCAAACTTCAAGCAACAGCCT
This sequence comes from Sequoia sempervirens, assembly GCA_007258455.2. Lineage (NCBI taxonomy): Eukaryota > Viridiplantae > Streptophyta > Pinopsida > Cupressales > Cupressaceae > Sequoia > Sequoia sempervirens. Next base: position 6,664 of record VDFB02136360.1, read on the forward strand.
CCTCAAAATTAGGAAACCCTAATTTCACCATCCGAGTAGCCTACGGGTCTCCCGAATAGGCCAACGGTCAACAGAAACGATCACATTTGAGAAGGGGACATTACAGTCCACCCTCCCCAAGATTGCTTGCCCTCAAGCAATTGCAAGTCTGGATGCTGTAGAATCTCCTCATTCTCCCAAGTAGCATCCTCCAAAGGTAAATTCTTCCACTTCACCAAGTACTCTTTGATTGTTCTCCTCCTCAAAGAGCGCTCTCTGGAATTAATAATCTCTTCTGGAATCAAGGTCAACTGCCCTTCTTCATCCAAGGGAGGCAACTATGATGACGCAACAACATTGTGTCCAAGTGCCTTTTTGAGGCGAGACACATGGAAGACATTGTGGACCTTACTACTCGATGGTAGTTCCAACTCATAAGCCACCGCTCCAACCTTTCTGACAACTTTGAATGGCCCATAGAAGCGAGGTTTCAGCTTCCCAGCTCCACTCTTCTTGAGTGTACACTATCTGTAAGGCTGAAGTCGAAGATAAACCATATCACCAACCTCAAATGAACGCTCAACACGCTGCTGATCAGCGTACATCTTCTGCTGATTTTGTGCTATTTGAAGGTTTTTTTCAAGGACTTCAAAATATCTTGACTTTGTTGCAACCAATCCTTGGCTTGAGGAGCTTTGCTATCACCAAACACCAAATCAGCAAAGCTAGGAGCCTCACAACCATAGAGAGCCATGAATGGAGACATCCTTGAATGGAGACATCCTTATTGACGTGTGGAATGATGAATTGTAGCAATACTCTCCAATGTGGAGCCATTTCACCCATGCTCTTTGCTGTTCCGAGACATAATTCCTAAGATAACCCTCCAACCATTTGTTCACTATTTCAGTTTGACCATCTGTTTGAGGGTGATAGCTAGTGCTCGGAGTAAGCACTGTACCACTCATCCTGAAAACTTCTTGCCAAAAGGTGCTTAGGAACTTGTTGTCCCTATCCCTTACAATGTTTTTCGGTAACCCATGCAATCTAAACACTTTATGGAAAAACAGATCTGCAACTTGAGCTGCTGAAAATGAACTAGTAATGGCAAAGAAATGAGCAAATTTTGTTAATCTATCCACCACAACATAGATACAATCTTTTCCTTGAGCCCTAGGCAATCCCGTGATGAAATCCATCGAAATACTTTCCCATTTTTGATTGAGAATAGGAAGTGGCTGCAGTAGACCAACTGGAAGAGTGTGCTCATTTTTGTTCATTTAACAAGTGCTACACTCCTTGATGTAACGTTGAACTTCCTCTTTCAACCCCTTCCAAGAAAACCTCTCTCGAATCTACCTGTATGTCTTGAAATACCCTTGGTGACCAGCAAGTGGAATGTCATGGAAGGTCATCAAAATTTTCTTCTTAAGTTTGGAATCAGCCACCAAAACGATCCTTCCCTTGTAATGTATCAAACCATCAATTACCTTGTACCTTTCATCATGAAAAGTACCTTCAATGATGCTGGTTGCGAACTGATTTTTGGCATAATCAGCAAACAACATCTCCTTCCAATCAGCAGTAAGCTCACACAATGAGCTCAAATGGGGTCTTCTGGATAAAGCAACAACCACAATGTTGTTATTCCCTTTGACATACTCAATGTCAAAATCGTAAGCTTGAAGCTTACTCGCCCACTTCTGTTGTCTTTCATTCAAATCCTTCTGATGCATGAAGTGCTTGAGACTATTGTGATCAGTTTTGACCACGAATTTGCTCCCCATCAGATATTGTCTGAACTTGGCTAATTCATGCATGATTGCAAGCGTTTCTTTGTTGTAGATAGAATAGGTCCTTTCAACACCCCTTAGTTTTCTACTTTCGAACACAATGGGATGTTTGTCCTGCATCACAACAGCACCAACACCTTCTCCTGATGCATCACATTGCAACTCAAAAGGCTTGGAGAAATCTGGTATAGCCAACACTGGACAAGAACTCATGATTTTCTTGAGCTTATCAAAAACACTTTGAGCCTTTTCTGACCACATGAAAGCCCCCTTTTTAGTGAGGTCAATAAGAGGAGCAGTCCTTTGAGAGTAGCCCTTCACGAACCTTCTGTAGAAGCCACAAAGACCAAAGAACCCCTTCAAATGTGTCAAGTTCTCTGGAGGTGGCCAATCAACTATTGCCTCGATCTTTTCAGGATCAACCTTAACCCCATCAACGCTGATTATGTGACCAAGATAGAGCAGCTCTTTCATTCCAAATTCACATTTGGACTCTTTGGCAAACAAACTTTATGAGTCAAGAATGCTAAGCACTTCCTCCAAGTGCTTGAGATGTTCTTCCCACGTCTTGCTGAAGATGAGAATATCATCAAAGAAGATCAACACAAATTTCCTCAATTGTTTCTAGAAAACTCTGTTCATACAGGACTGGAAGGTGGCCGGAGCATTAGTCAACCCAAAAGGCATGACTAGGAACTCAAAATGACCATAGTGGCATCTTAATGCCGTTTTCTCAACATCTGAACCTCTCATCCGAATTTGATAGTAACCCGATCTCAAATCAATTTTGGAAAAGAACTTAGCACCATGTAGCTCATCAATGAGCTCATCTATTAGAGATATTTTTCAATGTGCGGATACCGTCAGGCCAGCGCGTGGGTGCGCGTAAACCATCCGTCTCCGTATCGTTCGATCTTCATCCATTGTTTGCAAATTGAGAGAGATTTCACCAAGTGAGCGTAACCATTGAATACCAAGTACTGCATCCGTGTCTCCAATAGTAACCACATAGAAGTCATCCTTAACTTCATAGTTGCCCAACTGCATAGACATGTTAGGTACTCTTTGGCTGCATGAAATATGAAACCCATCAACCACCATGACTTTGAAGCCTTCAAATTCTTCAGTTTTGAGACCTCTCTTTGCAACCACCCCTTCGTCAATGAAATTATGTGTGGCCCCAGTGTCAATCAATGCAACAATTCGGTGACCTCAGACTCCACCACGAACATTGAAAGATTCGTTCTTTTGGAAACTAGAGAGTTGGGCAATAGGGGCCCCAACTCCTTGCTCATGATCGGACTCTTCTGGAGCTCTTTCTTCCTTGCTGTCCCCAAAATAAGACTGCTGATCAGACATATCAGATTCTGATCCATAATTAGAATAGGTCCCCATTTGATTATAACGCCCTCTTCCAGGACATCTATGACCCTTAACCCAAGGCTCCAAACATGTATAACACTTGCCCTCTTTTCTAAGCTGTTCACGTTGCTCTTCAGTCAACTTGGGTGGAAACTTCTTTTGCTGATTTGAAAAATGCCTCTTATCCTTCTTGTGACCAAATGGCTTTGGTGGAAATTTAGGCCTAGGGGCTGATAACTCCATACTTCGAGACTTTTTGATGGCTTCTTCGAGACTTGGTGGATCGAAGGCTTTAACCCACCCTTTCAAGGGCTCAACCAATCCTTCAGAAAACAATACAACCAATCTTCTTTCAGTGATGTTGGGCACCATCACGGAAAGCCTTTGGAAATCAGCTATGTAGGAATCCAAGGAGCCATGCTGCTTCAATTGTGCAAGCTCACGAAATTTCACTTCAGGATCCTTAGTGTCGAACCTATCAATCAGCTTATTGGTGAATTCATCGTAGGTTCGAATGAGGTTGTGGCCAAGCGTGACCAAACCATGGTACCACCACTCATGGGCAGCTCCCTCCAAATGAAGCGTTGCAAACTTGATGGCATCTTCTTCTGGCATGGGATGAAGTGAAAGGTAGTTGTCTAACTTCTGAACCCACGATCTTGCTGAACAACTATCACTTCCATCGAAGTGAGCCAATGACACTTTCCCAAGGGCTTGTTGATAATCGGTTCTAGGAGCCATATGAGCACGGTTATCAACTCTTCCTCCGTTTCTTCTGTTTCTTTGGTTCAATAATTGATCAAAGGACCATTGGTCTCTAAGATCAGGGGGTAAGGTGGCATACTCCAAGTAGGCTTGCCTGGCATTATCTGCAAAAGGAATGACAGCCTCAACTTGCGGTTCCTCCCTCTGAGTGAATGTAGGAAAGAGAGGCCTAGAGGCTGTTCCTCTAGAGGTGGCCTCATGCTGACCAATAGTTCTACTCCCTCCATTACCATTGTTCCCATTGACTCCACTATTTCCTCCTATAGCATGGTTTTGGTTAGGAATATGATTCTGAGGAATTTGCTAGTCCATTCGTGCAAGTAACCGAGACATTAACTCAATCATCCCATCAAATTTCTTTTCCATCCTTTCATCTCTTTCATCCATGGCCTGCTTATGACTTTCAACCATGTTCTCAACTGTTTTACCAGTATCTACTATTCTTCCTGTTTCTCTCAAAGCTCCTGATAAAGTATCTGCTTCTGGCACTGGCGGAAGCTGTGTCTGCTGTCTTCTGGCCTGACCCTGGTGAAGTATCTGCAATCACTGTCACTCATCTGGCAACTGAATCACTGTAGGGCACAGGTTGGCGGAATCATGGCTCTGATACCACTGTAAAGATCCGGACAATTTTTTTTTTTTTTTTTGCAATGCAATTACAATTCAACACGCACCCGTTAAAGGTTAGCTCTAAAACCAAAGCGATGGAAAAGCAACTCTAACGGGAATGTACACGGGATCCGATGTGGGCAGGTGTGAGCATTGGTGGAGGTCTATCTGGATGGCCGGAAGGAACTCTAACCAGAGAATCGCCTGTCAGAGCGAGCATATGGTCAGAAGGACCAATGTGATGAACAAAGTAACCCTAACCAAGAATGGCGCCGAGTGATGGCGAGCATATGGTCAGAGGGTCCCTAAACTACATAACTAAAATTAAATAGTCGGCAAGCCAGCCTTTTCCACTTATTCAATGGGAATTACAAGAAATTCAAAAGAAGATTTGAGAAGTGCTAACAGTACTATTGTTCAGCTTACAATATATTAGAGCGCCTGCCAGAATCACGAGGATTAGAAACTTTCAAAGCTGTAGCAATTTAAGAAACCTCTCCAACACTCTCAAACCCTTTGAATAGCAACTTCTCACTCAACTACTGATTTTCTTAAGTCTGATATGACTGATTTTTTGACAGAAAATGCATAGACCAGCAACACAACATTCACTAAAATGCTTGTATTTTACTCAAAACTCACCCTATTAACATAAAACCAAATGCAGATTGCTCTAGGAATGATGGCGCCCCAAAATGAATGCATAGACATCACTAAATAAACTCTATTTATTTTGCACAGTCCCCAAAGCTACTTCCAGAATGGTACGGCCCTCTTAAAGGGGCGATCATTTAAAAATCCAAATGAGCATTATAAAATCTGTAACTTTGCAAAGATGGTCGCCTAGCATAAGGAAATGGAATACTTCAATGCCCAGAACCAATTTAATTTTATTTTGAAAGCTGTGAGCAAATCTTACATTCTACTATGATGTTTAGCAACTCTAGAAATGAACAGAAAATGCAAACTAGAATTCCAAAATGCAATTACTCAACTGAAAATGCAAATCAAGCCTATTACAAGCTAACCTCTCAACTAGTTGCTATCTTTCAAGCAAGAAGATGAGCCCATGCTAGGAGGTGTAATTTCCTCGAAGCGAGTGCCTGAAGACAATTTAGCAGCATAACGATGTAGTAGACAAAAGATTCCAAATGAAGAGCTGAGGCCAGAATAAATAGATGTGAGAAGAGCCTTCTAGAACCTTCAAGAAGGGTGCCCAAACCCTAATTTTGAATTCAAACATTTTCCCTCCTAAAAGTGGCATCCTTTTTCCTTTTAATAAAATATTTCACGTTTATAAAAAATCCATCTCTCAAGAAGGCATCCAAATCACTTAACCCCATAATTTGACTTTAAAAATATAATTTATCTCTCAATGACGCCTTGACCCTTTAGGTCCCCTTTTTAAAAACAACATAAAGTTGTAATGCTAGGCAAAGGGGTGTTATAATATTAAAATATAATATTATAATGTGAAAATACTTATCTCTCCAAGGAAAATGCACCCAAAGGCCAAAAACTGAAGTGCCAGCTAAATCAATTGAAGAAGAAGACCAACTAAACTGAACCCAACCTGTCCACTGCCAAAAATAGAATTTACTAAAAATAGTAAATTCATGAAGTTGCTCGGAATGCCAAATTGACCATACCACCGCGAAGCTCTCTGAAAACCCAGAAAGAATCCACAATCCGATTTCCAAACTTCAAGCAACAGCCTCCTCAAAATTAGGAAACCCTAATTTCACCATCCGAGTAGCCTACGTGTCTCCGGAATAGGCCAATGGTCAACAAAAACGATCACATTTGAGAAGGGGACATTACACGTAGCCCCTGAATGGCTAGGTCGTATCTTGAATTAGTGATTCCAGCAGATGATTTGGTATCTTGTCGATATCATAGAAGGATGCACGAAGGTTATATTAAATGATTACTGTGTAGAGATCTTATTGGCGGAATTTATAATTGTCCACTATTATTGGCAACGAAGCATTGATCTAGACGGCCGGTCAAAATATAACATTATATTCTAGTGAATATGTGGATTTGCATACAATAACTGCGCATTGGGCATTTCAGACTACACGCGGGAAACCATCAGGCATCGTTTATTAACACTATACTAGCATTGTAACGGCTCTGTATTTCTCAGTTCCATCACGACATATTTCCCTTGGCACAATGGCTTCATTCTCTAACTCAAGGAATCGTGGTGCTGTGTAATGACGGGAATGTTTGGATATTGTCCGCATATTTGCTCTGGCTCAAGAGACGTGTGAATATATATCCCAGGTATCATCGAAATTACTTATACATTACCCGAGATCATTATGTCTGTGAGTGGTTGGGTTCAAGATCGTATAGACGCCATCATTGCTTGTTCAACGGCAGAAAACCTTAAGTTCCGATATCAGGCATGAGCACTTGCAAATCATAGTTGTCACCACATATCATACATTTGTATTATTGCTGAGTTACAGTTTGGAGACTTATCGGGCTCCTTTGTACACAAGTCTTTGCGGACACTCTAAAGGATTATTTTTGGTATTGCCATCTTGTTGAATTGGTTTGTTGAGCGCTGGAAGTCATTCGTGGTCATAAGAGACAACGACTATTCTAAAAGGCAGAACGTCAGGCCGCTTATGCTGAGTATCAAGTGTCTCGAATCATTGGGAATTATTTCAATATAGCTGGACATTTGAGTTGCATTAGTGCGGGAGTATTTCTGGAATATTTCTAAATATATATGGTGGACATTGGTATTACATTTCCGAGTCCCAACTGCTCAAAGACCTCGTGGTCGATATTGTGAATCTGCACTTCATTTATTAATGGGAATACATCTCTACTCCTGATTGGATGCATAACCATCACGGGTATGAACTTAGTCTCATTTTCTGTATGTCTGTGCATTGTCTGCAATCTAATCTGGTTAAGAAATCAAGCTATGTCATTTCTATGGAATGCATTTTATGGTTTGCTATATTATGGCTGTGTACTTGTAATCCACTATTTATTATTCTTTCAATCTATTGGACTGCTATGTGTGGCATGAGTCTACTCAGATGCTCATAATTCAAACATTAGCCTCTGCTTATGAATGGACACTTGAGTTGATAAATGTAATTCTTCCTTAATCTACTTGGAATTGTATAATTGAGTAATACAAATATGTGGAGTTGTTTTTCCAAATAGGCAATATTATAGCATTTGAACTCACTCATTCAATAAACTGTTTGACAAAATGCCAACGTGTCAAACAAGAAACCCGTAACATATCGATCAATCCAAGTTTGGTTATTACAGTGGTATTAGGGCCACTATCCTACCATCTTGTGGGAAATTAAATATAGACTGCATCAATGGATAGAATTCAGAACAGAAGATTGATTCCTTCCTTCCTTCCTGACTTGCCAACAAAAGAAAAGAATTCTAGCATGGAGAAAATTTTAAAAGACCTTGCTCAATCTCAAGAAAGGATAAATCACGAGTTGATTAAAACACATCAAAAGTTAAATTGTGATTTGCAGTGTCTTGCAGACTCACTCTTAAGGAAATCTAAGGAATTTGCTATCTCATCCACACCTACAGGTACAAGAGTGCATGATTTATTGGTACAGGAAGAGGAAAGTGGAGTTACAAGGGAAGTTAGCAGAAATCTTTATGAGGAATTTGGGAAACATGCCAATGTTGTATATGAGGATACAAGGAAAGGGTTTGGTAATGATTCTAATGCGCCATCATCATCATCTAGACAAGAAGCCTCACATGAGGTGAATATGTGTCCCCTTAACATGAAGTGCGCTAGCTTGAAGATGAACGATGATATGGATAAAGGTATGGATTCTAATAATGAGTTCTTATTGGACCACATCTTTGCCCAATCATCCGTAGTTGAAAGTTGTAATGCATCCACAAGCAAGTTGGCTGATTCTATTGTCGACAAACATTCCACACATGAGGACAAATTAGTTCATGGCAACCAAGATCACTCCGATGCTTGGGAACAAAAGCCTCTTGTAGTGGAAGATTTGGAAGGTCAATTTATGGTGAAGGAAGAAAAGATTGTTAAAGCGTTATCAAGGATGGATGATACTCATAAACAAATTGAAGACCTCATTTGGTCTACACAAATTGAGGAGAGGCAAAAAGGGATGGTAACAGGTATGTCTCATACACATTTACAGTCCATCAAAGAAGTGTTGGAATTCATAAAAGATGATTACTTGCGATTACTAAGAGAAAGAGATATGGCTGTCAAATTGGTGGAGGACAAAGATAGGGAAATTGTCGATTTTCGCCTTCAGTTGAGTACAACTCATAATTCAATGTGCAAAGCAGAAAATCAGTTGTGTGTTGCAGCCACTTTGCAAAAGCGAGAAGTCAATGCCAGAGGCATGGAACCTGAACAATTTGATGAAGATGGTTTGGAACAAGGAAAGAAAGTAGATATGATGGCTACAGGTGAGGATTGTAAAAATCCCTATGAAGAATTTAACAGACAGGCAGATTTGGCTCATGAAGGCAAAAGGATAGAATCTTGTGTAATTTTACTGGAAGCACCACATGTGGCATCTGCAAATGAATGCAAGAGTTTTAGGGTGGGTAACATAGAGGTTTCGATTGATAAATCATATGAAGGTAAGGGTTTTATTGGTGTTCCTCTGGTTAACCACAATGTTGTTCCTTCATTCATGGTGGAAGATGTGAAGGAAGAATTTGTAGCCTCAAGCCATAGGCAAGGTACAGCAGCCCATGGAGAGACTAGTGATGAACACGATTCTGATTGCCCGAGTTTGGCCGGCAACTCCTGGTCATCATATGTACCTTGCAGTGAAGTCATCTATGAGAAGCTTGATGAATTTTCAGATTGCTCAGAGTCTGATTTTGTATCCGCAATTGATGAAGAACAGGAGGCTGATTTGGATACATCTTCAAGTGTGATCATGGACTTTCAAATTGGTGCCTTAAGTATAATATTTGGGGTGCCTTCAGTATAATATTGTGAGTTCGGGGAGATGTCTCGCTGACCGAGTGTTGTCTCCCCGACAGGAGAGTAAGCTCTCACCGAAACAAGATAGCTTCAGCATGATGTCTTGCCGACCCGATAGGGTCTTACCGAAATAAAGTGAGCTCGAGGAGAAGACAGGTGCTCGCTATGAGGTCCTACCGAGATTTTGGTGTCTTGCCGAGATGAGATGAGTTCGCCGTGACATCCTGCCTTCGGTATAAAGTCTTGCCGACAATGGGGAGCCTTGCCGATAGCTGCTACGAGGTGTATTTGCATCGGGGAGACACGATTAGTGTCTCACTGACATGCGATTCATTTTGATGAAGCGACCTTTGATCGTCTGGGAATCCCGTGTAGTATCTGTTCGACCAATCGGAGAAAGCTACAGGCAAGCCATGGCAGTTTGACTGGTGAGAGGAAGATCAACAGAGTGAAAGCGACGTGGATTTGCTCTAAGCTCAGGAGCATTCGAGACAACTCTTCAGGGAAGTTCGAAAGTGAACACGGAGGGCCATTCGTGGAGCGACTCTTCGTCGACATGAACAACGAGGACGCAGCATTAACTTCACTCAAAAGATTTAAGGGCAGATCTTTTATGAAGGCAAATATTTTTGTAAGCCCAAGGGGCCCAATATCTTTTTGTATATATGGCATTTTTGCCTCTTTGTAAAGGAGTTCGGATTATGCATTCTGGAGAGTTAGTGATTTTTCTCAAATCCTTTATTAGCTGATGTATGCTTTGTAACTCATCTGGAATTTCGAATATAAAATACAGAGATTACCTTGGCAACCAGTGTTAGTGTTCATGCTACTTTCATTTTCTTTTAGATTATGTGATTTTTGAACTATGTTTTCTCAATCTGCATTCGAACTTTAAAGTTGTGAAATTAATCTTTCCTTCTTAAAGTGTATATGCAGATTAAGCCTTTCAAGAATGATGCATAAGTCCACAAAGTTCATGTTGAGTTAATGAAGTAACTATCATTAGTTTTCTAGTGTATGTTCATCTATTTTATTTCATGATTCCTGTCAGTTTGGTGCATCACCATAGAAGTATTTTTTCAATTTCATGTTCCTTCTCCCTTTACCTCACAAAGATTAGTAATTAAGTGACACCAAAGGAAGTCGGCCTTCTCCGGAGGTTGACCTCTGTTTATAAGTGACCCACAGCTTTAGAGGTCTTCCCATGTTACACTGGATTGTTGAGTTTACATTCTTCAGGGTGCAAATCCAGGTGATAACACTACATTCACTTCATTCAATGTTTATTTAGAAATGCATTATATATTAGGCATATATTAAACCCATATTAGTACAATATCCTATTATGAGTATATAACCTTCTAATATAGTACCAACTCATAAAGCTTTGCATAACATTGCCCACCCAATTGATATAAAGGTAAAACACTATTGAATTTGGTAATAAATACCATTAATTGGCCATAGGTGGAAATGGGCATAATTAGAGCAAGCAAACCATCAATACATACTAAGAGTTGTTCACACCATCAAATCATAATGGATTAAGTCAACATTATCATCAAATGAAAGTCAATAGGTTTCTATAACTCATTCATAGCCAAGTCATGACCAAGTTTCATGCCTTTATTCTTGGAAGAATAGACCTCACCAAGTCTTCATGCTAATCTATACCTTCTCATACTCCTCTTTGATCTATGACACAAAGCCATAGGGTTCAACACACAAACATTGATTGTTGTAATTCAGATAAGTTTAGAGGCATTCTCCCACATTCACATCACGAAAAATTTGTAATGTCCCTTTTGAGGCAAGCATGAGGAAATAACAGGGTGACTAATAACAGATTGGTGCAGCAAATTGGCAGTGCAGTGTTTTTGAGAGTGATTTGGGATTCGGGTATTATCATGGTTGATTACATTGTTCGCATGGATCTTGGTGAGTTGCTTCGTATCTTGTGGCTTAATGGCATTCATGTTTTAGTGGAGCAGCGGATTGGTATATGATTGCTTGGGACAAGCAATCTCTAGGAAGGGAGGACTGTGATGTCCCCGTTTTTGAAGCCAAAATGACTTTGGAAAATAATTGATTAAATATTTAATAAGTCTTTATTTTGCTTATTGAATATTTAATTAATTAATTATAATGAGACTTTATAAAATATCAATGAGTTAAATATTTTATACTCTATAAAGTCTTATAAAATAGCTCAGTTGGCTTTATGAAATATTATTAGGCGGACTATGGCTCTCTTAAAAGTCCGAAAATAATTCAGTTACCGAAACTGAAATTGTCATATTATAATGGGAGCAGCGGACTGATAATGGATGATGAAGATTTGATTATTGGATGGTTTCTGGTTTTGGTAATTGTTCTGAGAACGCAAACTCAGGGAATTTGGTAGCCATGAAGGACTTAGCCCCTGAAGGGCTAGGTCGTATCTTGAATTAGTGATTCCAGCAGATGATTTGGTATCTTGTCGATATCATAGAAGGATGCACGAAGGTTATATTAAATGATTATTGTGCAGAGATCTTACTGGCGGAATTTATAATTGTCCACTATTATTGGCAACGAAGCATTGATCTAGACGGCCGGTGAAAATATGACATTATATTCTGGTGAATATGTGGATTTGCATACACTAACTGCGCATTGGGCATTTCAGACTACATCGCGGGAAACCATCAGGCATCATTTATTAACACTATACTAGCATTGTAACGGCTCTGTATTTCTCAGTTCCATCACGACATATTTTCCTTGGCACGATGGCTTCATTCTCTAACTTAAGGAATCGTGGTGCTATGTAATGACGGGAATGTTTGGATATTGTCCGCATGTTTGCTCTAGCTCAAGAGATGTGTGAATATATATCCCAAGTATCATCGAAATTACTTATACATTACCCGAGATCATTATGTCTGTGAGTGGTTGGGTTCAAGATCGTATAGACGCCATCATTGCTTGTTCAACGGCGGAAAACCTTAAGTTCTGATATCAGGCATGAGCGCTTGCAAATCACAGTTGTCACCACATATCATACATTTGTATTATTGCTGAGAGTTACAGTTTGGAGACTTATCGGGCTCCTTTGTACACAAGTCTTTGCGGACACTCTAAAGGCTTATTTTTGGTATTGCCATCTTGTTGAATTGGTTTGTTGAGTGCTGGAAGTCATTCGTGGTCATAAGAGACAACGACTATTCTAAAAGGCAGAACGTCAGGCCGCTTATGCTGAGTATCAAGTGTCTCGAATCATTGGGAATTATTTCAATATAGCTGGACATTTGAGTTGCATTAGTGCGAGAGTATTTCTGGAATATTTCTAAATATATACGGTGGACATTGGTATTACATTGCCGAGTCCCAACTGCTCAAAGACCTCGTGGTCGATATTGTGAATCTGCACTTCATTTATTAATGGAAATACATCTCTACTCCTAATTGGATGCATCACCATCACGGGTATGAACTTAGTCTCATTTTTTGTATGTCTGTGAATTGTCTGCAATCTAATCTGGTTAAGAAATCAAGCTATGTCATTTCGATGGAATGCATTTTATGGTCTGCTATATTATGGCCGTGAACTTGTAATCCACTATTTATTATTCTTTCAATCTATTGGACTGCTATGTGTGGCATGAGTCTACTTAGATGCTCGTAATTCAGACATTAGCCTCTGCTTATGAATGGACACTTGAGTTGATAAATGTAATTCTTCCTTAATCTATTTGGAATTGTATAATTGAGTAATACAAATATGTGGAGTTGTTTTTCGAAAGAGGCAATATTATAGCATTTGAACTCACTCATTCAATAAACTGTTTGACAAAATGCCAACATGTCAAACAAGAAACCCGTAACATATCGCTCAATCCAAGTTGGGTTATTACAGCACAGTAAAACTGCTCTTCAAATTAGGAGGGGAAGCTCCCTCTTACTGATGGTGTTGAAAGAAAGTAAACTAAAACTAAGTTGCCTATCTTTTTGATCAGCTAGAGCACAAGGTTTATAAAACACAAACACCGCAGCTAATATTTTCTAATTAAGAACTTCAACTATGACTAATCTTAAGCTAAAGACGTTTCTAACTTCTCAAGTAATACGCAGAGCAAGAGAATTTAGAAATGAACAAGGTTGATTCTCTAACAAAGGCTTAAGAGAACTCTTTCTCAACATACATCTACACACTTCAATGTAAGTTGAAATTAAGATCACAAAAACATAACACAAATAATGGAAATCTAAGACGTTATACCAAGGCAAAGGAGGCTCATGATTTTATTTCTCAAACTTCTGGAACAAAAAATTACTAAATGCATGCCTGGAACAAGAGCTTGCAGCTAAAGAGGCTTGCAAAACTTGTTCTTACACAATAGGAACAGCAATTACAATAACTACTTGTTGGCTAAAAGAGACTCAACAATTCGCTATCATAAAATAATTGAACAACACTAAATAACAAATAGAAGGCACTTAGGCTCAGCATTTTGTTATCACTAGCATGGTTCAAGAAAACTAATGAGCAAAGGCTCTTATTTATAAGCAAGCAGAGGAGTAGGGAACCCTAAAATCTCCTTGCTTTTACAATCTAGGGCTTGCTCAGCAAGCAAGCTTTATTTCTAAATCTAGAAAGAAGATAACATCTAACACCTAAGAAAGCAGAAAAAGCAGGGACTGCCAACTATTACATTTATCTTTTTTCTCTTCTTCAAAGAATGGATAAGAATTGCTCCAAGAATAGAAAGAAAGCGGAAAGAAAGCTTCTAGATGAAAGCCATTTCAAATCTCAATCACATCATTTAAAGCAAAAAGCATGTCCGGTTGATGCATATCCCATCAATAACCAAAGTTACATTTTCAAGATATCTCTTCTCCATGCAATTGATCTAGAATCACTGACCTCTGATAGCGCTTTTCAAATCTTGGCTTAAATCACTGCTTGAGTGACTCATTTACCACCAATTGTGTACTGCTACTCCACAGCTGCGCTGACACTCAAAGTGAGCACACACTTCATCAAGCCCAACATAAGAACATGTGAGAGAATCTATGAACTCGACTCATTGATGAAAGAAGGCTTCCAATCACCCTTTGTCTATGGGCAATAAATTCCTCGGGATGTACTCTGGTTTGAGACAGGGATACTCTTGGGAACTCTTTGAACAGTGGTTGACAATCTTGATATATTGATCAGCTATTGTCTCTAAAACCTAGGATAGGAGCTGGGTCGCCTATGATGAGCCATGGGCGAGGTTAGAAATATAAAGTTTGAGCTGCTATATTTCAGCCTTGAGGGCTGCTTTGCCTTCTCCATCTTTGATCACTCTTTCTTGAAGGCTTTCAGACACAACTCTGAATAGACTGACATCTGCATGTCTGGTGTTTTTACCAAGGTTAGCATTAAAAATCACGAAGTTGTCCATATCAACTTCATCTTTGTTCTTGTCCTCTGGGGGTATTGCAGTCTCCATGACTATCTCACCATCAGGATTCCTATCAAAGTGAACTTGCTTCTTTGCTTTCTTCTTAGGAGGTTCCTAATAGATGTTATCAAGGTCATCAACATTCACCTGATATGAAGGTCTTCTTCTTACCCTTCCCAAGGAGCTCTCAAGCCAAGACACAGTAGCGTCTTTACTAACTTCCTTGGGCGGTACAATTGCAATTTTATCATCTTCAATATCTAGGTCAATATGGATTGGTGAAGACCCTGTCAGTGGTATAGAATCATGTGCTAAGGGCGCTTCTTCTGTCTCCTTCTGAGGTATAGGCTCTTCTGGAGGAGCTTTTGATTCAACCGTTGATGGCTCCTGTATGACTATACCTGAGAAGTCTAGCCTCCTTACATTTTTGGTTGTCCTGTTGCCCTTCACACCATCTTGAGACTGACTTACGCCTTTCCCTTTTGATTGTGCTCTGGAAGAGGAGGGAAGTGATGATTGTACGCTTGGCGGCTCTATTGCTGGTATGGACTTCTTCCTTTTGAGAACTAGGAAGACCTTGCTATGTTCGAGGACTTGCCTCGTCCTTTCTTTGACTAAGAGGGATTCCTTATTAGCCCAATTGACTTGAGGAAGGGGCTGATCTTCAATTCTCTTCCGAGCATACATCGGGAGAAGCACATCCTCATCATCCTCTGATAACCCTTCAATGTCTTCTAATAGGCAGTCTTTCAACTGGTGAAGAGTGAGCCTATTGTAACTACGCCTCCGCACCTCAAACTCATCTGTACAATTGGCGCAAAAATCTTCAAGGGCGGATATGTGAGCACAGTTTCTCTTAAGTCGGCTAGCGTGGATGCCATGAGGGTCATAAGATCGTCTCTCATTGTAAGGCTTGAAACCAAGTTTGTCTAACTCATCTCCCATGGTTTTAGCATCTACTGCTGTCCTGCATGTATAGATTCCCAGTCCCAATGGAAAATTGAGGGTGGGTTTCTTTCTATTCCTCAAGAATGCGTGGACATCATGTGCCTGCGTTGAGAACTCGATGAAGACAACTTCGTCTGATGGGTACCTTGGTAGCATAAGCGGAGCACCGGAATAGCCATAGACTCTAAGATAGGTGAAAGTAGGAAATTGCTGGTCAGTCTACCCACTCATCATCAGTTGCTTACTGGCGTTGAGATCTGAATCGCCGCAGTTCATTGTCCGAGGTTACGTATGTCGGAAAGCCTCATTTCACCCTCTGCGTCACGTTGACCGTGGTTCAAGCCAGGATGATGGTTGTCCAGATGTATTTGTGCGACAATGGTCCTCGGTGTTTGACCTTGGTGTGGTAGGCCTTAGGTAGACTGGGTGAAACCCTGGGACTCATGAATCAGAAATGTTGCGTTTATACATGGTGAAGGCTATCTTTGAAGTCCAAGGTGGGCCAATCATAGAACTCAGTCTTCTTCATGATATGGGGTATAGCGTAGAACATCCAAGGCTGAAACTTGGTAGCATCTTCTTGTCCAGTGACCCTGTTGAGCAAGGTGATTATGATAGCAATCTCATCTTTGAACTCACATCACCCGATGTTCTTAGGCAAAGTCTTATGATGCTTTTCCTTCATCCACCTTTGAGCAATCTTCTTGCTATATTTGTCCTTGTGCATTTCCCACATCCTCTCACATTCGCCCTTTGAGATAGTGACTTTCAGGCCAAGGGGGAATGGAGAAACATTTCTCAATCATATCAGGTTTCAAACTGCAGATCAATCTGCCATCAACTGATTGAATCTCCCTTGTAGCCGGATTGTAATGCTTGATGCAAGCGATTACAAACTCGAGGCTCTGAACTAAAATAGGAATAGACGCTGCCGCGAGGAGTCCAGAGTGTCCCAAGTTTCTGATTGAAGTGTTGCCTACGCTCTCCAAAGCATGTAGATCAAACACCGGCCTGATGTGATGCAAGTCCGTCTCAGCTGTTTTGATGAAATCATGGTAGAGAGTTGATTTGGTCTTTAAATCATTGGGAGTGTACTCCATTCTGAAAACCTTGAAGAATGACTGTAAACTCGCCTAGGTTCAGACAAGTTTTGAGCAACTTACTATTTTTAGAATGTTGATTTTTCTTCCTCCTACAAACAAATTTTTGAAAAATTTTCTGAGATATGGGTTTTGCTTAGAATTTCGTTGCAAGACAACTCGGATCATCCGTTTTTGAAAATTTTGATTTTAGACTGAAAAAGCAGCAAACCCTAATTTCTTCAATTTTTCATGAAAAAAGCTGGCAGTTGGGTTTTGTTCAGAATACAATTAGAAATGGACCCAGTTGATCAGATTTGAAAACAACGATGGTTGATCGGCGGCAACCCTAAATTTAATTTGCTTTCGAAAAAAGCATGATAGCCGGGTTTCTTGAAGGCTATTTGAGAGGATAAATGATCAAAAATTGAATGCACTGAGGATTTCATTGACATGCAAATAAAAAGCAGCTGCTGCAACCTGATGAACTTCTTGAAAATTTCTTCAAAAGAATGAGATGATAAGACCCAGATGACTGAAATTTTGAAAATCTTCGCCTTCTTCAAAAATTTGATCTTCTGGATGAAAAAGCGTGAAAAAGCAAGGCCTTATGCTGCTGGTCTGAAAAATTTGATGAAGAATCAGCAAACTTGAGTTCTTGAATCTTAAAAAAATTCTCCAAACTTGCTGCTCCAACTCTCTCCTTGGAATGTTACCTGCAATAATGATGAAAATTGCATTGAAGAGGTGTATTAAATAGACTTAGGGTTTGAAATAGGTTTGCTTTCTTTTGCTTTTATCTTCAAAAACCCTAAAATTGGCCCGTTCAATGAACTTGGACATTCTCTTCATCTCACAATTTTGAAATTTTTGAAAATTTCACTAAGGCATTGAAAGTTGGGCGCCCTTCTTGGCTAGAGGCGCCTACTTCATTCAGACTTACCATTTTCCTGAGTTTTTCCAACTTTTCTTCCATTTTGACTCCTGGTTTGATCTTGATTTTTGGCTTCCAAATTGATCTGATGAGCAAGCTAGATGATTCATTGTGTAGCCTGACTAATTCTGAGAAGATTGTTCTGGAGGCGTCTATGGCGAAAAACTTCGTTTTGACCTTCAAATTCATGGGCCTATTTCCTCCAAGGGCGCCCATTTTGTCCAGAGGTAGCCATTTTTTATGATTTCCAAGTTCTTCCTTCTCTTGATCTTCTGATGAAATCTTGATTCCGGGAGCTACGTTGATCCGATTGACTGGCTAACAGGTTCACTGGATAGCTTGGCTGAATCCAATGAAGTGATCTTGGGCACTGCAACTACAAATTCTATCATTCTTGGGCTCAAAACCTTGGGCACCCTTTCTCTCCAAGGGCGCCCAACTTGACCAGACTATCAGATCTGGTGACCCGGAGCTCAAATTGGTTGATGGTTGGGCTTGTCGCGAAGCTGAGAAGATTCTAAAAGGGGTCTTCTGGAGGCACTTTTGCCAAAAAGTTAGATTTGAAGCTTCAAAAGCTCGAGCGCCCTTTCTCTTCGGGGGCGCCCATTTGCTCCAGACTTAGAAGATTTTCATTTGATTTCATCATAAAACTTTAAATCTTCATCTTATACCATCACCTTTGACCTGGATTTGTCGGTGATTGACCAATCTGGTGCTCAGACGAAGACACCCATTGCAAAGTTGATTGGATTCAAAAGAGATTGAACTCGCCCGCAAACCCTAACAGCTGGATTTACCCTTCCAAAAGGTTGGGCGCCCCTGGGCACCTAGGGTGCCCAAAGTTCCCAGAGTTAGTCAAATTTTGGTGATTTTCATGTTTTTCATTTTGGCTTCTATTTGGATCCTCCCTGTTTGATCTTGAATTCCAGATGATTGGATGATCTGATGACTGTACTGCCGGATCCGTTGTAGAGCTGTAAGGAAACTGAGCAGCCTTACTTAGAATCTCAAACCTTAATTTCATTATTTGGTGCCCAAAAAAGATGGGCGCCCTTCTTCACCTAGGGCACCCAAGTCAACCAAACTTAGTCAAAATTTCAACGTTTTCACCTTCTTCCTCGTTTCTATGTGCTTGCTCACCAACTCACCTCCTGCTGAATGCTTGAGTGTTGAATCCGACGCCTGGCAGTTGATTGACCTCCATTGATGACCTCTGAGCTCCTAATATGCTTCTAAAAAAGCATAATAGACCCACTAGGGAAAAACTAATCTTTTTTAGATTTTGACTGCACCAGCCTAATATGGAAGTATTTTGAGCCAATCAAAAACAGTTTGAACCCTAACGGACCAACTTTCTATTTTTA